>JAOXJP010229702.1:0-10905 GCA_025762735.1 Platanus orientalis | reverse complement strand
ATTTTCATACTAATTTCTTTAAATTTGTTTAGGGTTTTTCTATATTTTAGTTCTTTAGTCTATAAAAAAGCAACAATGTAACGGAATATCATTATCATTGAATTATTAAATAAAATTTTTCTTCATTAAGTTTGTTCTCTATTAAATATTGGTATTTTCCATTGGAAAAATCAACAAGTCCATATTCTTAATATTTTCAGTTACGAAAATCAATAGATTCATGGAAGGTTGTTCTCAATTTATTTGACGAGATTCATTATCGACACTCGAATGCATTACATGAATAACTCTCGCAATCAACATTCCACTTCTATCACCTCTCATTACTGCACCAAAACTAGTTTTGCCATCCTAGATTGACCATACACCATCAAAATAAATTTTAAGCTATCCTCCATTAGAAGGGTCCAAAAAAATGGGGAGCCGTGTTCTATGCCACCAGAAATGTGATTTACATTCTCATGGGGTTCTACTTTCATTAAGTCTGTGGCCAACTTGCTTACACAAAGGTTAGTATATCCAGCTATAAATGCAAAACCATTCAAGGGTTTTTTTACCTTTTAGGATTATATCTAGGGAAAATTAGCCACTCAACTAAGGATAAATCAAGGTTTGTCAAGGTGTCAACATGAGAAAAGAAACATATCAAATTCTGATAGCAAAATCACACTGCATTAAGCAATGCATAATAATCTTAGGACCGTTGTGACAAATTAAAAGTTGGGATCTGTGGACATGGTAGAAAGACTGAGTAGTCTGTCCGCCCCACTTCAAATTTGGTTGCTAACAGGACCTATGGACTATACTTTTTCGAGGTATTGTCATTAATTGGGAGAACCTCCATGATTGTTTTCCAAATAAATTGTTCTACTTTGAGAGAGATATTAGGCCCCCACAATCCAAAGAGGATAAAAAACGCTCACATTAATGAATGTTAACCACCGCTTTTTGTCAAGCGGTGGGCACATCAGCGCCGAAAAAGTGAATATACACCCCCCAAAAAGTGAAAATCACTTTTTAACACTGATATGTCTACCCCCTGACAGGGTGCGGCAGTGAGCGTTAGTTAATGGAAGGGTTCATAAACTGATCTCCCCACAATCTGCTCCACAGGAAGTTTTAACCATGGTGAGAGTTAAAGAGGATCCGAGAGGTCATCAATGGCTACTTTATAGGCAGACTTAATAGAGAAGATGCCTTCGGAATTTTTATGTCAAATTATCCCATCTTTCCCACCAAACCTTGGTCGGGAGATTTTGATAATTTCCTTAGCTTTTCTTCTGTCGAAGGAGAAGATTAGGTCCCTCTTCCATTCTCTCAATGTTTGAGAAATAAGATCCTCGACAATTGAAAGGTTAGCAGCATGTGGGTTTGGGGTTTTGATTTTAAAAGCCTTCGAAATTAGAACCCAAAGGTTAATCCAATTTCCATTTCCAATATGCCACTAACCCTTTTGGCAGAATGTGTCTTCCTTTTAATAATACTCTAGCCGGCACAAAAATGGAGGGATGAGATCTTAACACCCAAGAAAGAGGTTGGGAATAAATTGATTTGATAGTTTTAACCGATAAAGTTTCAGGTCATTAAATGATTCTCCATGATTACTTGGCTAGAAGTGCAGTGTTAAAGGTTTGAAGTATCCCTGAAACCCCATTCCCCCATCATCTTAGTGCCTTCTAACGACCTTCCATTTACTTTGGGGGTTTTCTTATGATCACCCAATTGTTCTCGTCAGAAGTTCATCTATCTCAGATCAATGAACCTACACACCTACACACCCTTTTGGGTAAAAGGAAAACCGACATGAAATCTATTGGTCTTGCTCCTGTATCAGATTTTAGCATGGTTTTCTTCCCCTTAATATATTCAACTTATTTTTTTTAAAAATTCTAAGGATTGTCATAGTGAATAAGGAAGCCAACTCAAAATTCTCATTTGATGTTTAGCTTGTTTGAAGACATCATGATTTTTAATGTAAAAATCATTAAACAAGATAGTCCTTTCGCTGCAAAGTGTAAACAGATTATTAAAAAACCAAACTAGCTTCCCTATTTACCAAAAAAAATTAAATATATATATATATATATATATATCAAACTTTTGGTTTAATAAAATAGTTTCTATTTACCAAAAATAATAATAATAATAATAATAATAATCATTTACTCAACACATCCTACAAGGAAATTGAAGAGAAGTGACTAAGTGAGACATTCAAAAACAGCCTAAACTAGCTGTCTCTTCTAACCTTCTTTAGCCACATTAAAAAAACCCATGACAAAAGGTCTAATAAGACCGGCTTCATGTGAGACCACCTCTGATTAAAGTTGGATTGGAATAAGTGTATTGATTGGTCCCACCAGATATAACATTCTCAAAGAAGGACCACCGAACAGTAATTGTTGGTTGTCACACCGACCACCCCATGATACTTGCTTCACCTTAAATGTTTTAGGTCTATGAGAGAAGACCTGATTATGCTAACTTTGTTTTATTTTTCTTTTGATTATGAGGTCAGAAGATAAACAAGGTTTTGGCTATACCCAACCGACCAATTTTCATTATCCACTATATAATAATGCCTTCTGGTCATCAATGATTAAGGTCCCTCTTTTTTATCCCAATATATTAATTAGACAACTAACAGTCCTCAAGAATTAGGGATATTCTTTATTTCTACTCTTAGCTAGACTGTTTTTTTTTTTTTTTTTTCTTTTTGAAAGTTGAATTCTCCCTTTTGGAGGATACAGGTCTCTCGGAATGAGTGAAATAAATTGTGCCGCCATGAGTTTTAAGTGGCGATAGGTGCTCCTGTATGGATGACAGTTTGCCAAGGCTGCTGGATTTGGCTAGGATTGGAAATCCTAAGTCACGAGCATGTCGAGGATGGAATCTGATTGAGGAGTACTGTTTAGGGTATTTTTGAGATTTTCTTTTTTGTCTGAAGGGATTATAAGATAGTCAATTATGATATGGCAAAAATCATTGGATTAAAAGCATAGTTCGTATTATTGTATATTTGTATGTGGAAAGAAATCAAAATAGTAATTCTAGCGCGGATTTATGTCTGGTGTTGGACCGCGTTATATTCTATCACGGTCAATATCATATATTCAATACAAAACCCTTGGTTTGCTAAAAGCCATATCATTGTTTTCATCTTGGTTGTCTACTTTGCACGGTCTTATCAATAAAGCTTCATTTATTATGTTCTATAAAAAAAATTGTAGTATCAGCTTGAAGAATTTGGGGGCATATATTTGCCAGAAAAAAAAAACCTCAAAGCTTACGTTGTACATGTTGGGGCTTAAAAACCTTTGAACAACACTTCCACCATTGATTAGAGAAGAGATTTTATAAGCCTTCCCTATCCTCTGCTAACCTCCGCTGAGGGCAAGGGGGTGGAAAGATTAGTGCCGAAAGTGATTTACATTTTTTGGGGACATGTGCAAATCACTTATGGCGCTGATGTGCCTGCCACCCCCTTGATCTCAGTGGAGGTTAGTAGAGGATAGGGAGGCATAGAAAATCCTTGCCGCATTGATTGCAGAGATAGGTTTGAGTCCACTCTCCTAAACACCGTTAACGTGCACTCAGTGTCAGAGGGTGGACATAGCAGTGCCAGAAAATGATATACACTTTTTGGGGGGATGCAGATGTGTCCGCCCCCTAACACCGAGCAGAGGTTAGTGTTAGTTAAGGGGAGCTGACAATCTTTTTGCTTGATTGCGTTGATGTCTATCCCTGTCCCATTGGCTACTGGGAATTTTCTCTCATTCAAATTGGGAATGAGAGATGAGAATTGGGTCAAGGTTGGATTCAAATGTTGTATTCTACATGATATGTACAGATATTTAGTTTAGTTGAATAATTGAATCAGATATAGATGCATTTGAATCGGATATTAGTGGATTGAATATGAATCAAATACGGATAAATATGGGATAGTTGACAGCTTTACCTGTCCCTTCACCAATGATAGTAATGTAGGGCTGTGATACCGGCCTACCTTCGTACCATGTACCTACAGGCTTTATTCCATATCAATCCCAAAGATACTGACCAACGTTGATGTGATAATGTTTGACTACATTATGGACTGACATATAGTTTGTGTAAGGTCAAGAATGCGAAGAATGATCAATTCTAAAAGTAAATACCCCAAAAAGGTATCAAATTCAAAATCACATCCTGTGTCAACCTGTGGTATGCATGAAGCATTGGTCACACGACTCCCACCATTGTTGGTCACGTATAATTTGCTACCCAAACAAAAAATAAAAAAATGACAAAAAGGGATAAAGGTTGTCCTGTCCTGGTTTCGGTGTCTAGAGTGGTGTTGAGGACACCAGGGGCCGTCATATGGAATAAAATGCATATTCCATATTTAAAATATATAACTCCCCATTTTATTCAATATATGCTATCCCGTCCAGAGCATCCTTTTCCAACAGAAAAACATTAAATGGAGGAAGGCATTCCATTTAATAACGAGAAAGGAATACCACGGGGAAGATTTGTGAATGGATAAAAAATGCTCATCTTAACGAATGCTAACCACTGCTCTTTGTTACATGGCGGACACATTAGTATCGAAAAGTGAATATATGTCCCCAAAAAAGTGAAAATCACATTTTGCAATACTGACGTGTTCACCCCTGACAAGGAACAGTGATGAGCGTTTGTCAAGGAAAGCGGTTCATAAACCGATCCCGTGAGATTTGCCTGTTAACAAGAAAACAAAAGAATTGTGAGAATATTCTTTTGTTTTCTAGGCATTCCTCTCCGCCTCTCAATCCCCCAACGGTTAAAAGGAAGAATCAGAAAAAGCAGCTGCTGAGCATATACGACACGTGAAGTTTGTGACCGGTGAACAGAGAGACAAGAAGGAAAAGAAGCATGACAACAAAAGTAATATCTCATTGAAAGATCATTGTTATTTTGGGGAACCGTTGAAGAAGAAAGATGAGCCACCAGTTGTCTCCTCTTTTCTCATTTCCCCCAACGGATGATAAAGCGAAGAATCTCGAAACATCCAGCTTTCTGAGTAAGATACGAAATGTGGCGGTATTTTTCTCAGATGAATGTAGACAAACAATAAAAATTCATTCATTTAGAAATCGTGAATGCTAATGAAATCCCTATGGAATTGGTAGGACAACTTAAAGTTAGCCTAAAATAATAATGACATTAGAGACTGACACATCAATGCCAAAAAGTGAAAAGCATCTCCAAAAAATGTGTACCATTTTTTCGGTGCTGATGTGTTAGGTCCCTAACGTCCTTCTACCTTAGGCTAACTTGAAGCCCCCCTTGCCAAATCTCGCACAAAATAAAATCAGCAAGTGATAAACCATAGCAAATTTTGTTGTAGGGGTGGATTTTCCTCTTGCCAAAGAGGTTCATGTCTAGCGCTCTATGACACTTGGAAAAAATATAAAAACCCCCAATATTAGCACAAAGAAGTGGTTTTCCACTTTTTTCCCATGTGTCACACAACCCCTGTGGCAAAATGGCCTCTAAGTACCCTTTCATAGTTTTGAATAATCTCCAATTTGAATGGACAAATATCACTCCATTACTAATAAACATGTGGCATTTAGCCTGACAAAGGATGTTTGGGTCAATACACTTGGATCGAAGGAGGGGATTGCAGTAAATACACAATATAAGTACAAGTGTATTAATTAATATACCCTTTGTCAAACATTGTGTTACATCCTGATAGAGATTGGAGTGGTATCTATCCATTTAAATTGGAGATGATGGACTCTTAGTTACTGCACATGATCGTATACTAAGGTGCTCCCTACCGGTTGTTGGACCGATGCCAACTGAGCCGGGCCTCAATTTGGAAAGATAAAGGGACAGAGGTTACAAATTCCCATTGTACTGTTTATGTCGGCACTGATGTTACATTGGTGCCACTGCTTCCCGTGCTTCTTCAACACAGAGAGTTTACACGTATAACAACCAATACATGGCACGGTGAACAAAAAAACATCTAGAGGAGCCGGAGTATGTTCCATCACCTTGCTATTGCAATTTTGATGTACAACTGGGTACTTGGTTGACCCATAAGGTGTGGATTGATCAACTTGTTCAAACCAACTGGTTGACCTTGTTGAACCAGATAGAGAGTTGTCTTACACATTGGCATATGGTTAGGATTAGGTACAAATCCTCTCCGAACGAATAAGGTCTGAATAGCGTTAGGGACGGACACATCAGCACCGAAAAAGTGATTTACACTTTTTGGGGGTGCTTTACACTTCTTGGTGCTATGTGTCCACCCCTATGCCATTCAGAGCTTTTCTGTTCATGTAGGGTTCATACCAAATCCTAAGGAGTTACTCATTAGCTTGTTTGCTGGTTCATGTAGTTTCCATATGTGGGATTTGATCCAAGATGGACCAATTATGGCCTGGTTCTCTAATAATCGGACCAAATGGAGATATAAAACATTGGTTTCTGTACTTAGATTTCTATTGATTTGAGGTTTCCCCCTACTCCCCCACATTCTCACTTCAATTAAGGTTGCAAGTTATTTAAAAAATGTTCGTGTTTTATTTGCATCCGATCTGAAAAAAAAACTTATCAAATTTATTTATAATAATATCTATTTATATCGGATAGGGTATGGAAATACAACAACATGATCCATTAAACATCCGTTCCGTCTAAATATGACAACATATAGAATATAGACTGTTGGATTTAAAATTAATCCATCAATCATAAATAATCTAATAACTAAAACCCTAAAATACATAATTTTTTTATTTCATAATTGTTCTCTCCCCATCCATGGTGGCACTCACAAGTACTATCGCAACTATGTCATAGCAGCAGAAGTTTTCACACACCATATAGGAAAAGATATGGTGTTTTATTTCATTTAACATCGTTATCAGGCTATATGGCAGTGGAGATCTTAGCAAAGATAAATATGGGTAAGGAAAGATCACACTTGCGACGGTGACAATGACATCTATCGAATTGTCTACTTTCTTTTAAACATCTTACATCCAAATTACTTAACGGATAGGAAACATATATAGTTTTTTAATATTCGTTAATTATTGTATAGGATTCGGATATGTTTATATCCCCTCTGTTTACAGCCCTAACTTCAACACAAGCCCATTGTGGCCTTTGATCCATGCAATTTGCTCCACGACTCGACTTAAGTTATAGCTGACCGTAAGGGTCACTTACGGAAATGCCCTCAACTTGACAAGCTCATGCTTTCCGGAATGGGAAGATTTGCTCCCGTTGTACGTCTATTTTGGGAAAACATTAACAGACAATAATTATATGTTGAAAGAGGCCTATATAGGCGTGCCATTAATCGACACTTTGGTGTTTTTGAATTTGGTGTTTCTTTTCCTACACCTGAACACTTTTTTGAATTCCAAATACAATATGTGTCAGCTTATGATTCACCATAAACAGTACAGACGCTTTATTATCACAGAACATTTTCTTCCAATACTAAATGCTATTAACAATTGAAAAACAGTTTTAAAGAGCCATTAATAAGTGGACTTCACCTCACTAGTCACTAGTTTGCAAAGAGTAGGTATGTCCAGATATTTGAGAATACAGGGTAATTTGGGTATTGCAACTGACATTCTTTGCCTCGGGCGCAGCAATCCATCTGGCGCAATATCTCTCCAGTCATATTCTCGGCTCGGGATTAGGTATGGAAATCAGTTTCTCCTAATGTATTAGAATGACATCAGGAGCTGACACATCAGTGCCGAAAAGTGACTTTTACTTTTTGAAGGGTGCTTATCACTTTTCAATGTTGATAAATTCACTCCTGATGCCATTCTAATACATCAGGAAAAGCTGATTTAAGCTGATTTCCTACTTAATCTTTTCCGCATATTCTCAGTTCATAGGATTGATTGGATATGATTCGAATTCGAGAAAAAGACGATATGTAACAGTTTGAAACTTTGAACCGTGGTTTTGTTGGATGCCAGCCAGGCTCGATGCTGTGGGCCTTAGGGCCCATCAAGAGAGAGATAATTAGCCCCTCACATGCTCCTCGCTGTATATGGGCCCACCACTTTCTCTTTCTCTCTCTTCACTCTCCCTCATCTTCCATCTCTCGTCAATCCTTTTTTGGATTTCTTCTCATTTAAAAGAAAGAAAAATAATTTAATAATATATATATTTTTTTTTTGAGAAAGCCCTAACTCCGATCCATAAAGTCTCCCCTTCCTCTACCCGTTTTTGCATTCTCCGAGTCTTGGTGGAGAGAACACTGCAGAAACGTTAAGAGCTCTGTAAGAAAAGGGTAGCAGAGAGAGAGAGAGAGAGAGAGCTTGAAAGATGACGAAGGAAGTGAGCGAAGAACGACAGACCCACCATGGAAAGGACTACACAGACCCACCCCCAGCTCCTCTCATCGACATGGGAGAGATTAAGCTTTGGTCCTTCTACAGAGCCTTAATCGCCGAGTTCATCGCGACCCTACTCTTCCTCTACGTCACAGTCGCCACCGTTATCGGCCACAAGAAGCAAAGCGGCCCTTGCGACGGCGTTGGCCTTCTGGGTATCGCTTGGTCTTTTGGTGGCATGATCTTCATCCTCGTTTACTGCACCGCCGGAGTCTCTGGTTCGAACCCCTTCCAAGTTCAAAACTCCCCCCCCCCCCTTTTTTTTTAACGTTTAGTTTGTGTGGATTTTCTGAGATGGGTTTTAAACATGTAATCATTTTATTTCCCTGAAACACACAGGTGGTCACATAAACCCGGCTGTGACGTTCGGTCTCTTCTTGGCTAGGAAGGTTTCGCTGATCCGAGCAGTGGCTTACATGGTGGCTCAGTGTTTGGGTGCTATATGTGGAGTTGGGTTAGTGAAGGCTTTCATGAAGCACTCCTACAACTCGCAAGGCGGTGGTGCGAACTCAGTTGCTGCCGGATACTCTAAGGGGACTGCTCTTGGAGCTGAGATCATTGGAACTTTCGTGCTTGTCTACACCGTTTTCTCCGCCACCGATCCCAAGAGAAGCGCACGCGACTCCCACGTTCCTGTAAGTGCCTTAAGACTCACTAGTTACTCCCTTATTTGTTCCCTTGGCTTTGTGGTGAAGGATTACGAGGTGGGTTTTTTTCTAATCATTTAGGTGTTGGCTCCTTTGCCTATTGGGTTCGCTGTCTTCATGGTTCACTTGGCCACCATCCCAATAACCGGTACCGGCATCAACCCCGCTAGAAGCTTTGGAGCTGCTGTGATCTTCAACAGCGAGAAAGTCTGGGACGACCACGTAAGTTAATCTTTGAGGATTAAGTTCGTTTTGTCTTTCTTTTTCTGTATTTTAATGCGTGATATATCTAGTTGCTGGTTACTTTCTAATGATGGATGGTTATGACGATGGACAGTGGATCTTCTGGGTTGGACCCTTCGTCGGAGCACTAGCTGCAGCTGCGTACCACCAGTATATACTGAGAGCGGCAGCCATTAAAGCTTTGGGGTCGTTCCGCAGCAACCCTAGCAACTAAGAAACCCCACCTTCTATCTACCTATCTCCATAAGTTTTCCTCGGATAAATCTGATTTTTCTCTTTGTATGTCTGTGTGTAAGAAAGGATGGGATTTTCTTTTTATCTTTTTTTAAATATTTATCTTTCTTATTTGGGGGGAAGGGGTTTTACTGTGGAGAGCATCTGTGTATTGTTGTTGCTTGAGTAGTGAATGTGGGATCTCTTTTGCATCCATAAGCCGTTTTACTTTTGAGTTCAAATGGTGGAAATGTGTTGAGAATGATGGTAATTGTAATTTGGACAGCTTTTTAACTCTTCCCCCCTCCTTTGCGTTCCAGAAGTCGATAGGTCCCCCTCTCATTAATCCTAACTGGGAAGGTTTCCGTCGGAAACGCTGGCATGTCTATTCACTTTGGAGTTAATAAAACAAACCGAAAAGGAAAAGAAAGAGAAGGAAGCAGAGGGAGGAGAGAGTGTGGCCAAGATGTGCCAGTCTGCATGCGCCACTTGGCGAAATATGACGTTGTAAGGTGGGTGGGACGGGGATAGAAGTGCCCTCTATCCATCGAAGACCGTGAAGTAGAAAACAAAATGATTGTCTCCATTTTCTTTACTTAGAAGCAAAGCTTATATCTGACTTTTCGAGAAAGAAAAAGATTAGAAATTCCCCACTTTTTTTTTTTTATAAAGAGGAAAATACCCACATTGAGGGAGATATCTACATCTTCTCTTTTAGCTGCCAATCCAGAATTAACTTCATTTCTCGGAATTTATCCTAAAAAAACCCTTCATGTCTCGGGAGTGAATTTGGGCTAGCTTATTTTTTTCTTAGTTGAAGGGTTAGTGGGTTATGTAAGTACTGAAAATATGGAATTACCTCTTTTTTTTTGTTTCTTATTTGTAAGGCCTGTTTGGTTGCCATAGTAATGAAATTATTTCATTTTAAATTTCCAAGGTATTTGAAGCCTTTGGTTGGTGGTTGAAAATGATCTAATTTAAATTCATAGTGATTTGCTACCTAAGATTAGAGATGAATTAATCTTATTATTTTAATAAAATGAAATGCTTTATGTAGTCATTCATATTTTGGTGTTGAATGGAAATCAGTACATAATATAATGATTCCATTAAGAAATATAGAAGCCAAGTGGAGGGAAGATGTTGACCCATAGAGCTCGAACCTGGTTAGAGCCTGTTTGGCAGCCACCTGTAATGTAATCATTTCATTTCAAATTTCCAAGGCATTTGCGGCCATAAAGAGATGGTTCAAAATGAATTCATTCAGATTTATACTGATTTGTTAACTACAGTTATTAATGTAGTCATCTTAGGGTTTTTTTTATTTATAAAATGAAATGATATACATTATCAAGCATAAATATGAATGAGTTCATTATGAACCAATACCT
>JAOXJP010229701.1:0-10905 GCA_025762735.1 Platanus orientalis | reverse complement strand
TTTAAAAATCATTGATTTCACTAGGACTTAACCCAATACTTTTGTAAAAAAACAATTTTTATCAACTAAGCTATATATGATTGATAATTTTAAAATAATTAGTATATTATATACAATGCATATATATTATGTATGTAAAAGTTCAGGCATCGGGCCGGGCCAAGGTAAGTCCAAGCCTGGTCCTCAATAAAAGTTCAGGTCTCGGGTTAGGCTCAGGCCCTTGCCAGGCTCGGCCCATGCTCACTCCAACTAGTAACACATCTGCAGTTACATGTATAGCAATCCATTCAAAACCGACTAACAAATTGGGTTTAAATCAGATTGGATCTGATTTGAGCTATTTTACACCTATGACTAAAATGTTCTTACTAAATAGGACTCGTATCCTTTGAGCCATCTTAATTACTCTATGCCATGGTACGCCACAGACACAATGGGCCCCACCCCCTTTGTGTCTGTGCTGTACCATGACGCAGAGGATACGACTCCTATTAAATAACAGTCAGCACCAGCGGGGAAACAAGTAATCTATCATCTAGGGGTTGGATCCAGTTCGGCCTGTTATGACCAGTCTGGCTTAACAGGTCAACACATCACCAAATAGGGATGGTTTGGATCCTATCCAATTTAAGGCATATCTTCTATACCACGGGTACTTTGTTCCACAGACATAAGAAGAACCATATCCTAGGTATCACTCGTACCTTGTACCAAAAGACACAAGGGGGTAGGGTCCATACACTATTTGCATGGGGGTCCACCCCCTTGTGTCTTGTGGTACAAATGGTATAGGGGATACAACTTTGACACAAGAGGAGTGCGGCCCCATGCAAATAGTATGGGCCCTATCCCCTTGTGTATGTAGAACAGAGTACTGATGGTATAGAGGTTGTGGTTCCTGTGCAACCTCCTTTTTCTAGTGATGTGTCAACCTGTTAGGACTGACAGGTCAGATGGGATCCAAACCGATCATCTATTATTATAAAAATGCCAACACAACTGTTTTTGACAAGTTTTTAAAAATACATCTATATAAAAAAGAATTTTTAAAAAAAAGAAACTGATTCTGACATTTATAAAGATGAGGGATGGATAGGCTGGTGTTAAATGAAATAAATATTCAGGCTAAAATCCTTTATGCCACCCCCCTTGTGAGCCACTCAATGGTCACACAAGGTGCCCCGAAATCATCTGTGCCACCCCCCTCAAGGGCCACTTGGAGGGGGGGATCAACTCACTTTTTGAAATGTCACATCACCTCCAAAAAGTGAATTGATCCCCCCACAGAGTGACCCTTGAAGGGGGATGGTGCAGATGATATCAGTCCACACAAGGGGGGAATCAATCCATTTTTTGGAGGTGATGTGACATCTCAAAAATTGAGCTGATCCTAGTGTAGAGGATTTCATGCCTAAATATTCTGTCCAGAATAGTGGCTTGAAATCCTCTGCACCACTCCCCTTGTGAGGCACTGAAGGTCCACACAAGGGAGGGAATTAACTCACTTTTTGGAGGTGAGACTTTTTAGGATGCCACATCACCTCCAAAAAGTGAATTGATTCTCCCTTGTGTGCCTCACAAGGGGGTGGTGCAGAGGATATCAGCCCCACATCAGGGGAATTTACATTGAATTAAATGGGCAGGGGTTAAGTGAGATGTAAATTCCAGTCCCCATTTTATGGGGCTTGGATTATGTGCAAATGAATTTCGTGAGAATGGAAAAAACTGCGCTAGGGGGTTGACGTATTAGCACTGAAAAGTGATTTACACTTTTTTTTGGGGGGGAGGGGGTTCTTATCACTTTTCGGCGCTGATGTGTTTGCATCCTAATGCCGTTTTCATGGTTCTCATGAAATTCATTCTCACCTGATTTTTCTTCCATTTTATTCCATATGACATCGCCTAATGTTTTGGACTCCACCGTGGACACCAAATCCTGGATAGGACATTTGTTTAAATTATCCTTCACACACTGCATGCATCTATGGTGTGAAACATAGACAAAAAAAAACAGTAAAATCTACCTGCCCAAATTTTTTTGTCTACTTGCTGTGCTGTAGGTACATGCAGTATTTTAACTACTGTAGGGGATCCTGAGTATACCAATATAGTAATTTTATTTCGCTGAGCTACATAGACTAATCATTTAGATGCCATTACGCATCTAATGGTTGGACCCGTATGTCTATGTTGCAACACACACTGGCCATCAAGAGAAATCCCGCCAATTCCAATCAGCATGCAACACCATGCCTATTATTATTATTATTATTATTATTATTGTTGGTAAAAGCACGCAACACCATGCCTAATAAGTCCATTTTGGTAAATAACATGAGATAGAGGAGGGTATTTCAGTACATATACAGAGGAAAAGTACAATGTGTATCACAAACAGATTCGGGACTGGAGATTCTCTCCAGTCAAAATGGAGATGATTCAAGACCAAAACACCTTCAAATGCCTTTTCCCATACGTTCTGAGTCGTATTGGCTCACCAAATGAATCCATTAATGATGATGGTGATGGATGGATGTCTTAGGCCGAAAGAAAATACATTTTCTTCAAAGCAATTATTAGTGGATGGGTTTCAATTTCAATAATTGGTAATTGTGGGTCCCAATTAATTTTGGTTTGGATTGTTGGACTTATGAGAGGTGCTTTTTAACAGTCAAGTTAGATCTTCGGTGAAGGGTGCTTTTACAGTGCTTCCAACATAAAGACTTCTCGCCAAACCTAAGTTGCTTCCTCAGATGGGTATTTCAGAGTCTGGGTCTGTTGCAGTGGAAAGTTGAACAAATTCCTGAAGTTTCTCATCTACGTCAAGAGTGATTTACACTCACTCCCAAAAAGTGAAAATCACTTTCTGTGCTGATGTTTCAGCCTGTTTAACCGTCTGCAGACGTTAAAGGAGGATAACATAGGTTTACAAAACCCAAGTTGGCGTGTCATGTAAAACGATATATATATATATATATATATATATGTAGAGAGAGAGAGAGAGAGAGAGAGAGTTTAAAATTACCAAAACTATACATTCCTCCCCTCTTTGTCTGCATCATCATCCTCAGCGCCCTCCCCTCCCGATCCAGACTCGATTTGATAAGGTAAAAATGTGGAAAAGATTAGGTACAGAAATATGTTTTTCCTGATGTATTAGAATGGCATCAGGGGTGAACACATCAGCATTGAAAAGTGATAAGTACTCCTAAAAAGTAAAATGCGTCAGCCCCCTGATGTCATCCTAATACATAGGAAAAGCAGATTTCCGTACCTAATCCCAACCCGTAAAAGCGTAGAGGATGTGGGTGGTGGTAGAGTATTTCAGTGTTTATCCCAACTGTCTTCACGGATTAGGTAAGACAACTTAGAGAGAGGTTAAAGTTGGAATGACAGCAGGGTTGACACATCAGTGCCAAAAAGTGAAAAATATGCCAAAAAAGTGTATTTCACTTTTTCTGCACTGCTGTGTCAGTCCTGATGTCATTCCAACTTTAACTTGTCTACCAAATCCGGCCTTCACAGGCTGACATGTTATGAATGCCCTTTATTTGTAAACGGATTGGGTAAGACAACTTAGAGAGTGACTAAAGTTGGAATGACATCAGGCTTAACACATCAGTGCGGAAAAAGTATGGCCCTGATGTCATTCCAACTTTAGCTATTCTCTAAGTTGTTTTATCAAATCCGGCCTCTTTTATTTATGATGCTTTTAATTCTATACACACTACACTACGTGTCAAACGACTGGTAATAATATCACACATTGGTGGCACCAATGTTGGTCACAGAAGATTTGTTATGTTAATGTACACGCAGTGACCAAAATCTGGAGTTTTCACAGAGGTATCTGTGGTATCATTTGCTTCCAACGGTGGAGCGCTGGAAATCTAGAGAGAGAGAGAGAGAGAGAGAGAGACGAACCAGGACATAGAGAATAGAAGAGAAGAGGATGGTTCGATAGCGTCCCAGATAAGCATCAGCAACAAAAGCTCCCAAGAGAGGGAGCATGGACGCCACCCTAGACCAGGCGTTCACGTTCTCAGCTGCCGTTGCCGTCGATTGCTGGAGCGGCCCCGTTAGGTAGGTTATGAGATTTGAAGAAATCCCATGATACGCAAATCTTTCTGCGATCTCCACTCCTGTGCCGTGTTTGGTTCCCAATCTTACTACCCTCCAACATGCATTTTATTTGAAAAATAAAAAGTAAAAAAATTAACAAGCTTAATCCTACCAATAAAGAACATGGCTGATTTCCATCCGCCGGTCTTGGATCGGCTCGCCGGGCGACCTTCGTAATCGACTGCACCTTCAACGGTGGTGTCTCTTAGCAGCGGAGCACTGCTATCTGAAGCTGCAACATAGCTACCCATTTTTCAACTTTATTCCCACCACACAAACCCAGACCTATTTAGATAAAAAGAAATAGTTTTTGGGCTTCAGAATTTTAGTCATAAAGCGAATGATCAGCTCATCAAGGCCTCAAGCACAGCACTCTTACAGTATGAACAAGCAAAAAGACAAGAATGGCCCACAAACCTTTAAAGTTTATAAAATCTGTTCCTCCTTTTTCGTTGGAATAGCCTTTTTCTATCTGATATATTGTTTTTTTTTTCCTTTTTTGGATAAAACTATGATGATACATTGGTTTGAAGTTATCAAAAAAAAAAATAAAAATTAAAGGTCTCCTCTTGTTTCACATGAAATGAAATTATTGCGAAGGAAAAGGATCTCAAATACATGCTCCCACACGACAGGCTGTCGTGATGGTTTTTTTGATCTTAGTGCTTGTTTTTAAAATATAAAGCAAATGTTCATTTGAAAATCTTTTTATTTAGGCTTGGATTTTATACGCCGACTCCTAACCTCCTCTAACCTTCGGTGGAGGTCCAACAGGTAGAAACATTATCGCCGAAAGTGATTTTCACTTTTTGGGAGCCAGTGTAAATCACTTCTGACACTGCTGTGGCCACCTCTTGACCTCGGTGTTTTCTATGCCGAGCCAAGCATAGACAAGCCTCGCCACCGTTTTTACAGTTATAACTTTATTACCACTTCTAGAAAGTGTAAATCATTTCTTCAGTTCAGTGCTGATGTGTCTACCTCAAATGTAGGGTAGACCTTAGGTGTTTTTTGAAGGATGGATCAAGTCTTAGCTGCATTTTTATGGGTATGGGAGGATTGTGTTGCTTCCCCTCTGCACACAAACCTCCGCTTAGGGCCAAGGGGGAGAACACACCAATGTTGAACGTGATTTAAACTTTTTGGTAACAACACATATATTATACAAGATTCTTGCAGAACACATGAGATACAAAATCCATCTTGTTAGGCAACTCAATATTGGATTTGCATAAATCAAGATGATCATCTTTTTAGGAAACTCAATATTGGATTTACACAAATCAAGATATTATAGGATTTCTTTCATATTTATTTATTTTTCTATATTTTCATGTATAATTCTCTATATAAACTCATGACAGGTGGTTGTACAAAGTGTGTGAAAAAAATCAAAAAACTTTGTGTTCTCTATTTTATCTTTTCTAGTTTTTTCTCTTATTCATGCAACTTTAATTTATTATCATGGTATCAAAGCTTGCTCAAATCTGATGAACAATTTTTTTCAAATACTTTGTGCACCTAGCTTGGATATCCTCTCTTTCTCACTAGCCCACAAAGCTAAGGATGGTGTAAGCATCAAGCTCTCTATAGATGTCATACTTTATGCAACAAGAATATTTGTGTTGCTGATTGTCAGTCTTCAAATTTAGTAAGCAAACAAGTTTTTTTGGTGTCTCTTCCTCTTCAAGTTTTATTTTTGATTCAACAATGGCATCCCCTTCTTCCTCCTATTTTTTTTCAATTACCAATATCTCCAACTTTATTTCAATCAAGTTGGATAGATCTAATAACCTTTTATAGAGGGATCAATTGAAATCAATACTTATCAACACTGACTTGATTGGGTATATTGATGGATCAATACCGACACCCTCCAAAACCCAATCTTCCTTAACCTCAGAGCCTACTTCGATACTTAGCCCATCATATATTAAATGAAGAAAATCAGACCAATTTATTAAGAGTTGTATTAATGCTACCCTGACTGAAAGCCTCACTATTCAAATACTTGGTATTAGCACCGCTAAGGAACCTTGGGACACCTTAGAACAACTCTTTAAGCAGTAGTCCATTGTTCGCAAATCATTCCTCAAATCACAATTCCAAAATGTGCAAAAAGGGTCCTCATCTGCTTTAGAATACTTACAAAAAATTAAATCCTTAGTTGATGTATTAGTTGCCATTAATGATAGAGTCACAGACTCTGACTTGGTTAGTCATACCTTGAAGGGATTAGGTTCTAAATATAACCTGTTAATTACAACCGTTGAAAACATTAATCCCCCTCCTACTTTTAATGAGCTCAGGGCCAAGCTTTTTACCCATGAGCAATGTATGGCTCATACCCATAAGACCTCTCCATTTGATGTTGGTCATCAAACTTTCCTTTTGTCCTTTACAAATTAATCTTGTAACTAGCGCTTTACTACTCGGTGCACCAATAATTTTGGGAATTTTCAATGTGGAGGATCTCCCTCTCATCGTGATTGGTTTATGAATCAACCACATCATGGTCAGTAGTATCCCAAAAATCAAATTCATTTAGGAAATCATTCATTTGATGCACCTGCCTCAAAATTTCCTATTGACAACCAACGTCATCGCAGCTTCAAGTGTTAAATTTGTCACAAAATTGGTCATATGGCAAAAAAATGTTATTTTCGCTACAGTGACAGCTACAATAACAACTTACAACAAGCATTTGCTTGTCTTCACCTCACTCCATAGGCACTACCTCCATCACGTGCTCCATTTTAGGCTGACTCACAGTGGATTCCAGATTCAGGTGCTACTTCACACTTGACCTTCAATCCTGCCATGCTTCAAGAATCATTCAATTATTCGAGTCCATATTAGATTTACATAGGTGATGGTAAGGGCCTCTCAACTTCTCAAATTGGATCAACCAATATCAATACATCTGCATTTGACTTATCTCTTCAGAATGTGCTTGTTGTTCCTTGACTTACAAAATAATTGTTGTTGATTTCTAAACTTACTTGTGACAATGCATGTTCAGTTGAATTTTTTCCATGGGGCTTTTGCATTAAGGATCTACAAACTAGAACAATTCTAAAGGGACCACTTAAGGACGATCTCTACACTTTTCTCATTCAACAAAACTCTAGAATAACTACTCAAGCAGCCTTCATTGGGACCACAATACTTGCTCGTGTTTGGCACAGACATTTGGGACGTCCCTCTTCTTGTACTTTATCAAATTTACAACACAGTGAGACTTTATCTTTTTCTGATTTCTTGAAAGTGAATAAAATGTGTGAGTCTTGTCAAATGGCTAAGAGTCGAAAACTTTCATTTTAAATTTCAACTCGACAATCTACTTCGCCATATCATCTTATTCACTGTGATGTTTGGGGACCCCTTATGGCCTCCTTTAGTAGATTTCGATATTACATTATTTTTGTTGATGATTACAGTAGATACACTTAAATATACCGAATGTTTGCAAAATCAGAGGCCTTATCTTGTTTTCATCATTTTAAAACCATGGCTGAAAATCAGTTTTCTACACATGTTAAATTGTTTCAAAGTAATGGAGGATTAGAATTAACATGCGGTTCGTTTAAGAAGTTTTTGGATGATTGTGGGATCATTACTAGAGTTTCCTGGCCACACAGTCCTGAGCAAAATGAAGTTATAGAAAGGAAACATTGTCATATCACTAAGATGAGACTCTCATTGCTTTTCACTACTCACAAGCCTAAACAATATTGGCTCAATGTTTTTACCACGTCTGTATCTTTAATTTATCATCTCCCATCACCAGTTTTACAAGGTCACTCTCCTCATGAGATGCTTTTTGGCTCTGCGCCTAATTTCATTCTTACATGTATTTGGTTGTCAATGCTTCCCTTGCTTACGGTCGTATCGATTTGATAAGCTTAGTCTCAAGTCTTTTCCTTGTGTATTCTTGGGCTACAGTGATACTTATAAGGGTTATCGTTGTATTGAACCGTGATTACATCGCATATATATATCTCGTCATGTGGTATCTAATGAAGATTTGTTTCCCTTTGCAGATTCTACCTTGCTTTCATCCACTTCAGCAAATGCTAGTCCACCTTCTATTGTACTTCCCATCCATATTTCTCAATCTTTTATCCTTTTTCCCCTTTCGACCACCACATCTACCTCTCAGTTTTTTTCTCCAATGCTTTATTATTCATTTGATACTACTATGCAACCCTCTTATGGTGATCTCTCTTCTCCCTCGCCTACTTCACCTTCCTTCGTGCCCCCTTTAAATCAGGTTGTTGATTCATCTGGCTCATCTCCAGCCTTAACACCTTCTATTGCACTGTCTTCTCCACCTCGACATCCTCCTCATCATCACATGATCACAAGAACTGTTAGGGTTATCATAAGTTGAGAAATTGGTTGTTGCCAATCTCGAAGAATACCTATTTTGTGATGAGTTTCTCAAAATTGGGAGAATGAGGGATGTATAGGATTTGACATTACACTATTCAAGTAACGGGAGAAGCTTTGGGGATCCTTTGAGGGTCTAGGAGTAAATTCTCAAAGGTAAAAAGGTAAAATGGTAATTTTTTGTCTACGAGGCTGAAAAATGTGAAAATGAGAATTCTTCGCTTGTGGTGCTTTATGTCAAGAAGACTTATATAGGCAGGAGAAATTCAGTGATCTGAGTGGTAGATAGTGAGTTCTAGGCTTTTGAAGGAAAAATGATAATTTTTTTCACCTGTGATGCTTCGCTACATGACAACCAAAGCTCTACCTCACCACTTGTCATCCCGTTCCTCATACATTTTTTTCTACTCATATTGTTCATTCCTTAGTGGAACCAACAACTTACAAATAAGTTGTTTGTGATTCAAAATGGGTTGCCACAATGCAAGATGAGTACAATGCCCTCCTTCATAATGATACTTGGTTTCTCATTCTTTACTCTCCATCAATGAACATTGTTGGTTGCAAATGAGTTTATCGCATTAATAAAAAAAAGTGATGGATTTATAGAGCGATACAAAGCTCGTTTGGTAGCAAAAGACTTCAATCAACAACCTGTGATAGATTTTACAGAAACTTTTAGCCTAGTGGTAAAGCCACCAACCATTCGCACAGTTCTTTTTGTTGCTTTATCTCGTCACTGGTCTATACAACAATTGGATGTAAAGAAGGCCTTTCTTCATGGCCTTTTATCTGAGGAGGTTTACATGCAACAACCTTTTGATTTTGTTGACTCTACTCGACCTACTCATGTTTGCTACCTCAAGAAGGCCATATATGGATTCAAACAAGCACCTCGAATATGGTTTCAAAGATTTAACAAATTTCTATTACAACCTGGCTTTTACAAAAGTTTAGCTGATTCTTTCATGTTTGTTTTACACTTACTTACTAGTATATTAATTCTTCATCTATACGTGGATGACATCATCTTAACAGGGGACAACTTTTCCATTCTCATTGCCTTTATCAACCGTCTTGGTTTATAATTTTCTATGACTGACTTAGGGGAGTTGAGCTTTTTTCTCGGGATTGAGGCTAAACGTTCTTCCCAGGGCCTCCTCCTTACTCAAACTAAATATGCTTTGGACCTTCTTACTCATGCATGAATGATTAGTTGCAAACCTTGTGCTACACCGGCTGCTTCAAAATAAAAAATGTTAATTCGTGATGGTGTTCCATTATCTGATCCAACTATGTATAGGAGTTTAGTGGGTACACTTCAGTACCTCACCCTCACTTGCCCTGACATTAGCTATTCTATGAATCAAGTCTATCAATTCATGCATGCACCCACTACCGAACATCTTTAAGTGGTAAAACGTATGAATTCTTCGTTACCTTAAGGGAACACTTGGCTCTGGTATTCTACTTCATCCTAGCCCTCTTTTCCTTATTATTGCATTCACTGATGTTGATTGGGCAAGTTGTCAGAATTCTCGTTGTTCCACCACTGGTTTTTGTACATATTTGTGATCCAAGAAACAACCAACAATTTCTTACTCTAGTGTTGAGGTTGAATACAAAGCGTTGACTGTGACTGCATCAGAGTTACTTTGACTTTCCTATATACTCAAGGATGTTCAGGTTCCCTTCAAGTTTCCAATGGTTATTTATTGTGATAGTTTGAGTGCTACTCATATGGTAGCTAATTCAGTTTTCCATACCTAAACCAAACATATCGGGGTGAATTACCACTTTGTGAGAGATCTTATGGTCAATGACATACTTTTTGTTTGTTTTGTTAGTTCTCACCATCAATTGGCTAACATCTTTACAAAGGGTTTTTCTAAATTGCCTTTTATTCTTCATCGCTCCAAACTACTGGTGGTTCTCCTAACAGTTTTCTGGGGGTAATAACATGTACATATGATATGCAAGATTCTCACAGCACACATGAGATGCAAAATCCATCTCTTTAGGCAACTCAATATTGGATTTGCACAAATCAAGATGATCCATGTCTTTAGGAAACTCAATATTATATTTATACAAATCAAGATATTATAGGATTTCTTTTATATTTGATTTCTTTCTATTTTTTCATTTATAATTCTCTATAAACGCATGAGAGGTGGTTGTACAAATTGTGTGAAAGAAATCAAAGAACTTTGTCTTCTCTATTTTATCTTTTCCAGTTTTTTTATCTTATCCATGTAACTTTAGTTTATTATCATTTGATGTTGATGGGACTGTCCCCCCTAACCCTAGCGGAGGTGGTCCAAGGGAGAAGTGGACACAATCATCCTTGCTAATTTTCTCATATGAAAACCATTTTTACAGCTTTAATCC
>JAOXJP010229700.1:0-10905 GCA_025762735.1 Platanus orientalis | reverse complement strand
TCGATGTATTATTCCGTTGTGTATGAATGAAAAGTGAAGTGATGTGTTACTGTCACGTGCCAAAATTCATGGACCCATTGGTATGGGTTTCGGGCGTGACAAGGGCCTCATGCTTTTTTGGGGCTATGCTTCCTATGGGAGGTATGACTTGCTTTCATTCTTTTAATTTCTATTTTTTATTTTCATTTGCTTTCTTTAATTTGATTTTGATAGCCTTGACTCTTTTTTTGAATTCTTTCTTTTGCAGGTGTGGTGCTATGAGCACTTGCCCCCGTGGCCCTTAGGTGGAGAGACGAGGAGGTGTTTCCCTTCCCCTATGTGGCGAGGTGGAAGGCTGCAAACACCCACCACAAGGTCTTGAAATCCATTTCAACCTTCCAACGAGAGTTGGACCTTTTGACGGCCGACCAGGTAAGTACACAATACTTTGGTTTATTTAATTGATTTTTTATTCTCTTTGTAAATCATTGTCTAACTTCTATAGTGTTTTGTGCAAGTCAAGTGACACCCGTGGACTCGATGGGTCTTGGAAGAGGAGGATGCCTTGGACTAGACCATAGCCTAGGGTTGGTCCCATCAAAGGGTTGTATTGGTGGTCATTAATGAGGTCATAATGTACCTTGGGGGGAGGTGTTGGCGCTAGGTCGGGGTCAGAGTGGAGGACTTCGTGGTCCCACACTTGCCTCCACGAGTCATTGACACTGAGGAAGAGACTGGTAGAGGGGAGATAGGCACCGAGGCTTTAGTTTTCCTAGATTAGGCCCTGGATTATAGTGAGTGGTGGGCCACTCAGTCTTGTGGGCCCTGTTGAGACCCAAGTGAGTTTTATGTTATTTTTTCTTTGAAGGACATTTGTTTATTTTACTTTAATTTTCTTTTTCAAAATCTTTGACAACTTTTGACTTTTTTGATTTTAACAGGTAGCTCAGGCACAACCTATAAAGGAGTCGGCACCTCCTACTCCGAGGGGGAGGAAGAGGAGGGTTCCCCTTGCTGAGCCTCACTTGATTAGGATGGTTCCTGAGGTGGTGACCATGACCGATCTTGAGGGTGGGGTCAATGAGGAGCCCTTGCTTGCGGCTAAGCTCTCTAAGATGTGTATCTTCTAAGGGAATAACTTAGGTATGGTTTGATTTATTTTAGTGACATTTTAAAAACTTATGCATTCTTTCTGTTTAGTGTTTGACAAAGCTTTGTGTACTTGTATAGGTTTCCAGGGAGGTGTACTTGAGTGCCCTCCAGAAGCTGGCAAGGTACTTTGCCCTGGTGGGGCAAAAGCACCAAGCCCACTTGACTAAGGTCACTACCTTGAAGGCAAGCCATAGGGCAGAGGTGGAGGAGGTAAAGAAATAAAGTTATTTGTTTTTCTTTAGGATTATTTCCTTTTAAAGGGTTCTGACATGTTTTTCTTTTACAGTTACAGAGATAGATCCCCATTCCAGGGGATACAAGAGGTGTTGCAGAGGACACCGAGATGCCCTCTATTGTGGCTGAGGGAAAGCAGACAGGGGGAGGGCCTAAGGTGCATACGACATTGATGCCTAGTAGTGTAGTGACGGTGGCCCCTCTATAGGTTGATGATAGTCCTCTCAGGACTAGACGGAGTGCTTCTGGGGTTCATGGTGTTGTTGTGCCCCATAGTGAGGCTAAAGCTCGATTCAGAGAGGGCTACTCGTACTCTAGGAAGGAGAAGCAAAGGGCCAAGAAGGGGACAGTGGATTATATAGGAAGCAGTTCCGATGAGTGACTTGGAGATTGGACTTCTTTTTTGGTTTCTTTTTGGAGGATTTATATAGACACTTTTTGAATGGGTTGTATATATTAGCCCTAGATGATTCAGACATGTTTTGAGATTTCTTTTATTTGTTTGCTTGAGATGACATTGGACATCAGATTGGTTATATACATTGGTTGTTTGAGGATGACTTTTATTTATTCATTCATTTTCCTTTGTTCTTTTATGGTTTGGTTTACATTTGGTTATACTTATGGGATGTCTATGCAATCTACGCCATCGCATTACATATATTATGCAAAAAGGGTGAGAGATATTCCAATTTAAATAAGAATGTAAAAATTGGACGTAATTATCTAAAAAATAATTTGAACTAGTTTATAAAGTTGGACATGAATTCCTGGTTCCTTTTTAATCAATCATGCAAGCAAACAATCAAAATCACGACAACCAAACCTAAAGCTAGACCTTTAAGCTATTGAGTGTAGCCTAAATAACTCTACTCTAATAATGACTAAATAAGCATGCTTTTTTGAGATTCTAAAAGATGAGTGTACCAGTAGAAACACCTCCCCAAAAAAGATCCGATCATTGAGTGGTAATTGGCTTAGGTAACTCGGAATGGTCTACTTGACATAGCAACAACTGCTCAGACATTGTTCCCATCTTATGTGGTGATCCAATGTCGGACCATTGGTGGGTAATGACCTAGGTAAGAGCTCATAAGAGTGATGTATTGGTGCAATGTTGTGTCCTTGGACTCATTTTGTGTAAAATATAAAATAATAGAGATGTGTTGCATACAAGTTTATTCAAATGTGAATTTTATCTTACTAACTAATTCAAGCTTACCTAAAGCTAAGTGAGCATGTTTTCTATCCTATGCATGGCAATTTGGAGTGAATATTTAAAGATGGAGTGTTATCCTAACTAACTAATGAAGTGACCTAAATCTAATTTAAAGCAAGTAGGCATGTGAGAAAGCAAGTAGACTTGTGGAAAAGTGAGTAGACATGTGAAAGCAAGTATTTGACATAAACTAAGACTTGTACATGTGTAGATTAAACATGTTCCCAGCAAAGTTGCCATTCTATGGACATCGGGGCCCACTTCTTCTGGAAGGTTACTAACCCCTTTTGCGTGAAGGTTAGGCTTTGCTTGGAGTCACCACCAACTCGGGGTTTAACCAATGGAGTTGGACATCGGTTCTCCTCTTCAGGGAAGAGGAGAAGTCTAGACCCAAAGGTCTAGGGTTTTAAGTCCTAATATTGCTCTACTTTCTTGAGATTAGGGGTAAGTTGTTTGGTTGCACTTGGGGAAGGTGTTAGCACCCCAAATACTTGCCCTTTTAGGGTGGCTTCTCCCATTCACACAAGTCTTAAATTATGTCAATGCCCAAGCTTTGTAGATTCTGGATTATGTGTTTCTTGGATTCTTCTTAGGCTTAACGCCTGATTTTACCCTCAATGCCTGATTTTTTAGGGCCTGAATTTAATTCAAAGTGAAATTCAGGCATTAGTTCTTGAAAAATCCAGGAACTGTCATTTATGTTGTCCTATTCTTATTATAGGAGACCCCTCATGGGTTAGAATCTTAGAGGGATTGTGGACCCCTCTAAATTTCTTGTTGATTGGTTATTTAGGTCAGGTTTATTCCTAACACAAAGGGGATAGAAGTTGTGTTTTTCTTTACCTCAATGCCTGAATTTCCAATGCTTGAAATTTAATTCAGGATGAAATTCAGGCATTGGGAGCTGATCAAATCAGCAGGTTTATGTGATATTTTAGGATGGTTTCAAGGGGTCCTAGTGTTGTGGGACCCTTGGGTTAAGTTAGGGGATGTTTTCTAGGGTTATACTATGCAACCTTAGGGGTCATGGCTTCAAACCATGTGGAGATATGGTCTCTTAAAGTAGGCCACTTGGTCATTTGTTACAAGCTTAACGCCTATTTTTTTGTCTGATGCCTGAATGTTCAATGCCTGAATTTAATTCAGGGGAAATTCAAGCATTGGGTGCTAGGGTTAGCAACTAACTTAGGTTTTTGGGCCATAAAGGTGGGGCCCAGAGGGCTAGGGTTTCTCCTAGGTCTTTGCATTATACCTAAGATGCTTACATACTTAACCAATTTTGAAAAATGTGATTTTTAAACCAGGTTTAACACCTAAAATTCACTCCAATGCCTGAATTCTCTTCTTAATGCCTGAAATTAAATTTAGGCACTGGGGAGAGAATAAGGGCCCACAGAGGTACACATGCACATGATTGAATTTCAGAGGCTACTACAACCATGGGATAGGTTCAGAGAAGGTTAGGGCTCCCTGGGGTGGGTTCCAGATCTCAATGCCTGATCTTTATCTTAACGTCTGTTTGTTCAATGCCTGAATTTTAATTCTATAAAATTCAGGCATTAGTTATTAAGAAAAAATCCAACAACTAGATTTCTCGATTTTGAAGCCCTTAGGGTTTTGATAAAAATGCAAAATTATGCATGAACACAGGCAGCATTTATAAGAACAACATATAAAAAATTGGGCTTAAGATCATGCATACAAAATTTAAACAAAAATCCCAAAAAATTCTGCTGAATTAGGTCACAAAAGACCTAGATTTTGGGGTTTGTTAGGAGGGCCATCTTGAGCCCTTCCACAGCTCCTAAATTCATGAAATTAAATTTGCTAGCTAGCATATATGTCTAGTCTAACATAGTCAAATTTGAGCTCCAAAAGACTTGTAGAAAATTCATAAAAAAATTGACTAAGGCATGCTCAGAAATAAAAGCAAGTAGAGGCTATTGAGACTCTACTATGTAACCCGAATTGAAGCAAGGCTTTAACATAAATTAGACAGCATAAAAGCTTGTGAAACTAGCATGTGAACTTGGAGAAATTAAAATAAGTTTTGAGTTTAGGCTTACCTTAGGTCTAAGTGACCTAGGGTTTGAGAGTTCTTATTTTTCTTCTTCTTCCTCTTTCTCTTAGAATTTTTAGGGTTTTTGGTTGCCAACCTGGGGCTGCAAGAAATTGGGGCTATTTATAGCCCCAATTTGGAAAGGTGTGTGGCTAGGGTTCACTTAGAATGGAGGGCTAGGATTAGCTTTGGTGGGTGTTGAGTATAGGGCTAGGATTTAGTCTAAAATGGGTGGATGGGGTGTAAAGGATTTATGCTAGGTGATTTGGCAGAATGAGGGGCTGACATTAAGTCTAGGATCTGAGGTGGAGGGTTAGGATTATTGTGTGTTAGTTCACTTGGATAGGTGAGGTGTCTAAAGGGGTGTGAGAGATGCCATTTAATGGCATGTGGTTGGTTGCAATTTTCAAGTGGAGGGTAATAAGATGCCAAATGGGAGGGATGTGAGGGGTTCTCTAGGGATTTAAAATTCAACGCATTGATCCAAGGGAGAAGGGTGAGGGTGCACACTTGAAGATTCTAATCTAAGGGTTTCCATTTTATCTCCTAAGGTGTGAATGCATTAAATACCATTAATGAGCTAAGTTGAAAAGTCTTAGTTCATTAATGATATTTATTACTTTTTAGGGTTTTCAAACCCTCTCTCTGCCATCACGTCCCATGAGCTTTTGAGCTTAGAAGTTGGCCTAGTCAGTGTCATTTTCAGAGGTTGCAGATGCTCCGGTTGCACTGGACTAATTAGAACCAAATTATGATAAGAGTAAGGGGTGAAATCAGGGTTTTTTTGCCCTAAAAAGCTCTCATATGCACTTTGAAGGGTAAGATGGTAAAATTGATCAGGAAATTGTCAGGTGACAGATGATCCTAGGTCTAGGTGAGTCACAGCCTGTAGCTACATATGATTATGATGTTTGAGTAGGAAACTGGGTCAAAAACCCTTTTTTATGCAATTAGACAATATTATACTGGAAATGCTACTGGTTTTCTCGTAGAATGCCATCATGGGCCATATTTGGGGGCTTTAAAGCTTAAGGAGTCTCAAGGCTATAGGAACTGATAGATTGGATGCCGGGTTCTCACACAATTGCTAAGAGGTTTTTGAAACAGGGCCACTCGGAGGGATTGAGTTTTTGTAGTTGTCTGAAGACAAGTGGAATTGAACTATTGGACATTCTGTGAATTAGGAGTTTGTGAAATGATCTTTTGAGGACAGGGGTGAAATTAAGAAAATGGGCCTGAGTTTACTGCATTCCGAGTCCTAGAGAACTTTTAAGGGCATTCCATGTGCCAAATACAAACGAAAAGTGTTTTATCTGGGCTTAGGTAGAAATGATGGCTTGGACTACAAGATTTTTGTAATTCAGTGTGAATGTAATAGTCTTGAGGCTTTTTGTATTTATAGTAGGGTGGCTACTGACTAACTGAATTTTTGATTTTAGATGAACTCCCAAGAGTCAGTTGATCACCTAATTTTTAGACCTGATTTGTTACACTTTTCAGAGTATTTAAGGGAATCTGAGTAGATAAGTTTTGTGAAAGTTCACATTCCTTAGCCAGTTTTTTAAAAACCTTGTGATTCTAGAGAAATGTACACCGATTGATCCTGATTTGGAGGTCTAGAGAATATTCTGGCTTTATATGAGTAAAATATAGCAAAATGGCTTTTTGACCCCTTGGGGAAGATTTGAGATTTCATAGAGGTTTGAGGTTTAAATTCTTTTCTCAGACTTGGAGATTTGAAGTTAGGCTGAGGCCAAAGTATAGCAATCAACCTTTTTGGATTTAGAGATCGGATGAATCTTTAAGAGCTCTTATAGTGGTCAGGGTTGTCATAGATTGAGAAATTAGCTATTAACAGCCTTGAGCAATGTCTATTCTGTGATGAGTTCCTTAAAGCAAGGAGACTTAGGGATGCATAGGATTTGAAATTACACCATTCGGACAACGACAGAGGCTTTAGGGATCCTTTAAGGGTCTAAGGGTAGATTCTCTAAGGTGAAAAGGGTAAAATAATAATTTTTCATCCATGGGTTGAAAAAAGTGAAAATGAGAATTCTTCGCCTATGATGCTTCACAACAAGTAGGCTTATGTAGGTAGGAGAAATTCAATAATTTGAGTTATAGATAGTGAGTTTAGGGCTTTTGAATGCTAATGGGCAAAATGGTAATTTTTTCATCTGTGATGCTTTGTCGGAGAAAGACTTACAAAAGGTGGAAAACTTGCTAATGACATGGAAAGGGTTCTAAAATGTGGACCCTCAATGTCCTATTGATGCTTTTGTGACAGATTAGGGTTTGTCCTAAAATGATGCATTTTGGGCTATAATAAGGTCCTTTGATTGGTTCATTCATGACTAGAATATCTGGGACGACATCTTTGGGGATGCTTAACCTCTTAGAGTCCAGGTTTGCTCTTCCTAAGCCAGGGGTGCTTAGAGTCTTGATGCCTAAATGTTGTTATGCTGTCCTTATGCTATCTAATGACCCGAGTCAAAATTTGGGTGCTGACAATGTATGAATGAGAGAAGCCACCCTAAAAAGGTGGGTATTTCGGGTGCCTAACACCTTCCCCAAATGTAACTAAACAACTTACCCTTTATCTTAGGAATGTAAACCAGTCTTAGGAGTGAAATCCCTAGACCTTCGGGTCTAGACTACTCCCATTTCCCTCAAAAGGGAGAATGATGTCCAACTCCATCAGTTAATTCTAAGTTAGTGGCAACTCTCGAAAAAGCCTAATCACCTAAGGTTAGCAACCCCACATCATGCATCGGCGATCACAAAGCAGTGTGGCTTGGAACAATGATCAAGCGGGGGAATCCAAACCCCCCGACACCCCAATGTCCACACATCCTATCTTTACAAGAATGACCTAAACTCGACCCTAAACCTAGTTTTATAGAAGATTTTGAGAACACTCAAGGAAGATCAAAGATGAGTGGTTGAAGGATTTGGGAAAATTTTCTGGGATTTTTGCAAAGTTGAAGAACAAGTGCTTTTGAGCTTTAATCTCTACAACTTGTAAGTATCATGATCACATTATTGCCTATTTTTTATCTTAGGTTCATAGATTTTATTTGGTTTTTAAGTTTGATGATTTGCAATAAGTTGTCATGGAGTATTTCATTGGTTTTTTCTTTCAAAGAAAAAATCAGGGAAAATACTTGTTTTCAAAAGTATGATTGTAAAACATGTATAAGGTATAAGAAAATATTGTGAAGTATCAAAAATATGTAATATACATGTTGTAACAGTAGTTTAATGTTTTAAAAGTGGAAAAGTCAAGTTTGAGTACTCTTAGAATTGCCTAGATTAGGTTAAACTTCTGATTTTCTGACATTTTTGCTTCAAATTCTGTAATATTATGATATGTATGATGTTTTACATGTTTCTAACTCTGTTCTACAGTAAATAATGAAAAATTTTATGGATTAAACCATGAGAAATCAGTAAGGAATAAAGATAATGAAATAAACATACTGAAATTATGAAAGTTATGTTTAATATGAGTGTGATGTAGAAAGATACACTTATATTCTCTATTTTGTTCTAAAAGTAATGAAAGCCATTAATGTTAAATGTGAAAGATTTAAATTGAAGACCCCTTGCCATCAAATGGATGTTTGATGGGACCAAATCCAGGCCTAAACCAGATCTCTATATATGTGTGCCCTTGTTTTATTGTGTTAAATGGTTCCTTTGTCCCCGTCACCAGGAGGTTAATATGTGATACTCAAACATCAGGTGGTTATGAATTGGTTTACAGGTCTTCCTCGGTAATGGGAAGCTTTGTAATGAAAGAAGGAATATATGGAAAAGTTAAGATAAGATTGAAAGATAAAAAAATTCTGGTTTTTAGTTTTAGAACATGACAAAGATCAAGAAGAAATATATGTACATGTAAAAACCTAATTTTGGAACTGTTTTGTTTCAGCTTTGGGTTGCTTATTAGAATGCTAGTTTCAGTACTCATATTTTTATTGTCAACTGTACAGTTAGTTTGATATATATAAATTAGCTTTTGAACTATTATTATTATTAGTTTTTTTTTCTCTTTATGAAAGATTCATGTCTTATGTTTGGCCCACTGCTCGATTCATGGTGTGATTACGCTACTTTTTTTTTTTTTTTTTGGAGAGGTAAAGGCAAAGATTTATTCAAAAGAGAAGAAACAAAGCACAACATCACTAAAACGGTGAAGAAAAACATAAAAGAAAATGAAAAGAAAACAGGAAAAAAGAAAAGCAAACCACCCAAGAGAAAACTATTACAACTCCTCCCTCCAAACGGAATCCCACTTCCTATCATCAAAATCAGACCTAACAGAAATCCAGTCAAACAAAGATCTATAGATAGAGAGAGTTAGCTCCATGTGATTCTTTTGCTTACCCTCAAAGATCCGAGCATTTCTTTCCTTCCACAAACTCCAACAGATTGCACCCGGAAGGGCCGACCAAATAACCGAGGGAAGCCCCTCCTAACCATAAATCCACCACGCTAAAATCAACTCACGAAAATGATTAGAAAAAAACCAAGAGATCCAAAGATGAGTAAAGAAGAAAACCCAGATACCATTCACCATGGCATAATGAATCAACAAATGGTCCACAGATTCCTCCTCCCCCAAGCAAAGACAACATCTATTTGCCAAATTTCAACCCCTACTCTGAAGATGGTGCAAAGTGAGAATTTTATCCAAAAAAGCGATCCATAAGAAGAAAGCGACTTTGGAAGGAATACCATGAATCCAAATCGTCTTATGGGGAAAAAGTGCAGACCTATCACCGGCCAAATCAAGATAAAAAGATTTTGAAGAGAACACACCTTTCCTATTCAGCACCCACACCCAAGTATCCATCATCCTAGGGTTAGGCTTAATACTATCTACTACACTCAACAGGCTCCCCAAATCATCCAACTCCCAATCATTTAGATTCTGACGAAGCCTAGGGATCCAAATATTCCGATCGAAATCGAAAGAGTCCATAACCAAGCCATTAGGGTCCAAGGCCAAACCATATAAAGATCTGAAGACATCTTTCAACGGAGCATCACCCACCCACTTATCTTCCCAAAATCTGATCTTCCTACCCGACCCCACCTTAAGACAGATATGCTTCCAAAACACATCTCTCAGAACACAAATAGATTTCCATAAGCCACACCCATGTCTAACCCTAACCGCATTAGACTCCCAACGCGATTTTTCCCCAAATCTGGTCACACCCATGTCTAACCCTAACCGCATTAAACTTCCAACGCAATTTTTCCCCAAATCTGGCCACACCCATGTCTAACCCTAACCGCATTAAACTCCCAACGCAATTTTTCCCCAAATCTGGCCACAACCACCTTACGCCACAAACTCTCAACTTCAAAACCAAACCTCCAGAGCCATTTAGCTAAAAAAGCCACTGATTGAGTTGACATCTGTTTTTCAGATGAGCAACATGACACTTTGCAACTCATAGATAATGGAGAGCATACTTTGGAGTAGCAAACTTAGTTATTTGATTTTGTGGACAGACTTTAGTTTTTAATTGAATTATGTTAGTTTATTTCAGTTTGAAAAGAGTTGTAATTAGATTTTTATTTCATCTATGGTTTGCTAGTTTAATTCAATAAAGAAATTTATATTTAAGTCAGACCTATGGGATTAGAATGGTTAAATGGTGAATGAAAAAAAGACTTCCGCTGCTATGTGAATGAATGGATGGACGTATGGTAATATGTGAATGAATGAATGAAACAGAGAGGAAATCTATATATATATATATATAGATTTCAATAGGTTATAGGTACAGATATGCTCAAGACATGATATGCATTTAATATCCGAATCGAAATTCTATAGCCCCAAAAAGTATAGAGTTTGGGGTCGCAACATTAGATGTGCTTTTATTAGGGATTTTGTATTTCATGTAATTTAGGAGGGTACTTTGGGAATAATTTGGGGAAAATGGTATTTCTGGTATTTTAATGTAATAAAGGGGTAAAATAGTCAAAGCACGGTTTTAGGCTGTAACCCTAGGATGTGTGGGCCAGTAATTTAATCTCACACTCCCAAAACTAATGAATGAAGAAAATTTTGAGTTTTCTCTCTTATTAGGCACTCTTCAGCGTGAAGGCTTCTCTTCTACTTTGGAGTTTTCTCTCAAAACCCTAGAAAGAGATCTTAGTCCGCCAAGTTCAACAGCATAGGTGGAGGCCTATCCCTTTCCTATCTTGAGGGTTATCAAGATTTTCCTATCTCTTCCTTTTT
>JAOXJP010229699.1:0-10906 GCA_025762735.1 Platanus orientalis | reverse complement strand
AGTCTTGAAACTATTGTTTTAAAAAGGGGATTAATCTGTTTTTAAAAGAACACAAATGATTTCAATTTTGGTTTTGATCTCTTAGGATCCTAGAGATAATTTTTCTTTGTTTTGTAAGATCCTTACATGTTTGTTTTCAAATCTGAATATTATACGTCTTTAATAGTTATCAAAAAATCTGCTTATAAAAGAAAATGCTTAAACTCTAAAGAATCCATATTCCCATCAATTTTGTAGTTTTGTAAAGATGTTCTTAGTTTTGTGCTTAGGTAGATCAAACATCTCTAATTTAAAGTATTATGAATCTATTACTTTCTACTATTATTTGTTATATGTTCTGTATTGTTGTTGGATATTGTTTTCTGTTATAAGCCAACATTTGTTATCAAGGGAGATATTTGATGATACTCATCACACCTTATTTATGGTGTGAACTGTTAGGCTCTTTTCACTAGAGATTAAATGGTGTGTTTAACCCTTCTCATCGTGGATTAAATGATGTGTTTGACCATTCTCATTGGGGATTAAATGATGTGTTTGGCCATTTTCATCGATGATTAAATGGTGTAACTATTATTTGTATTTGTTTAGATATCTGATTTATATGTTCTGTTCAGTTTCGTTATATGTATCTATTTTATTATTTGCTTTGTTTTGTTTTGTATCATTCACATGTATAAATTTTTTTTATTGTTTTCAGTAATATATGTTTTGCCAATATTATATGCTTAGACTGTCAATTTAGTATTTTGTTAAAAACATGCAACTATCTTTTTTATTTTTTGGTTTGTGTTAACAATTGATCCAATATTTCTTTATTTTACTGTTTTCTTATTAAGCCTATCAAGCTTACCCCGAATTGATGTTACAGATGATGAGGAGGTAGCTATATAGCAGTTCAAATAGATATGAGTATAGTCTTAGATGAATTTTAATTATGCCATGATATATTGAGACTTTGATTCAATTATTCAATTACATACTTTATTTATTTCAGTTTAAGTTCAAAGGATGTAATAAATTAGTGGATTTTAGTAGTTAGATTTGTTATTTGATATTCAATTGATTATTTTGTTTTTGTTAGACGATTGATTTATTTTAATGGGAATGTTAGACTATGGTTTATGGAATATGAGATTTGTATACAAGTCAAACTTATGTGAATGTGAATGATTATGTTTTAAATATGTAATTCTGGTATATATTAATGGAAAAGAAAAGTGAAAAATTTATAAGCTTTGTAAAGGATTTAGTTGAAATGCGTTACTCACATGTTGAAATTCATAACCCTACTAGTATGAGTTTTAGGGCGCGACATCTAGTGTATTTGTGGGACTATCTAATAGCAATACAACAAACTATATCTCATAGACATGACCTATTTTTCTACTAATAATGGAAAGAAAAAAGACGACAAGAGAACAAACTAACCATATAGAATTATGGACCAATTGTTTAGTTGTGTGTAAGATATTGTATGCCAAACCCCCTCTCTCATTTTCCTTTTATATTTCTTATTATCCAAATTATATGGTAGTTGAAAAAAAAGGAAATTTTTTTCTCACATGCATCATTCGGCTATTTATTCCATGAGGTGTTCTCATCATGAATTGATTTATGGGGTTTCCTTGTATGCTTTTGTGAGTTCTATGGCTTTGATTCCTAAACTATGACTTTTTTTGTCTTAATGTAATTGTCTTTTCTTTTCTAGGGGGAACTGCCCTTCACCATGTACTAGACTTATGACATTGCATTTTTTGGCAACAACATGGAAGTGCTCTACTCATAGGAAGGGTGGTCCTCATAGAATTTTTGTTGTTCAAAAGAATAAGATAGCTACATTAGTGACAAAATACTAAAGAGATTGCCCCTTGATCACATTGTAGTAAGAATTAGGGAAACACTTAAAAAAGCCCTAAGGTTGCCTTGTTTCGAATAAAGGCATATCAAGGGGCAACAAAAGGAGATTTGGATTTAGGATTTCTAAATAGAAATGGATGCAACATTGGCTATGATCAACCCATCAAATGGTGTATAAAAATAGTGTCAGAGCCACATAGGAGTAGGGGGGTAGTTGCCCCCACCCCTTGCCTCAAATTCCTTTAAAAAAACAGAAAGAAAATGTTCTGTGATGACAAAGTGTATTGTTTATGGTGAATTATAAGTTGACACATTTTGTGTTGGGGGTTCAAAAAAGTGCTCAGGTGTAACAAAAGAGACACCAAATCTAAAAACAGATAATGTATCAATCAATGGCATGCGTACATAGGCATGTGTCAATGCAAAAAAGCATTTGATAGGATAGAGTAATAAGTTTGGCCACTTCGAAAGACCACGTTAACCAAATTACTCAAGCGGTTAGAGAGAAGTTTATTAAGACCTATGGCTGGCATATTGAATTTTATTTTATTTTTTATTTATTTAGTAGAAGAGAGGAAATGTATTAACTGAATAAATTATTACAAAAAAAAAAAAACAAAAAACAAAAAAAAAAAAACAAAAGAGGTTGAAGCTTTTATATATATAAAAAAAAATGTAATCTATTAAATGCTTTGTAATAAAAAAGCCAATGTAGTGTCTATGATGAATTATAAGATGACACATGTTGTATTGAGAATTGTCCAAAAAAGTGTTCAATTGAAAAAATAGGTGGTAAAAAATAGATACCAAATTAAAAAACACACAAAGGGTCAATCAATGGCATGCAACATGCCTACAAGGTCTGTGTCAACACAAACAATCATTCTTCTTCTTCTTTGCTTAAACGTAACTTGCTTTCAATGATATAAATAAAATATATATTTTTTCTTTCCTCTAAATTGAGGTTTCTCCTAATTGAGTAGCTACAATTTCTTCTTTTCCTTTTATTTATTTTTGCTCTATGATTATTATTATTATTATTGTTTTTGAAGAATGATTGTCTGTGTTGATGTTTTGTTCAGGATTTAACATTCAAGACCATTGAGATGAAATGTGGAGAAAATGGGCGGGAATTTGAAATTTCTTCAGACCCACCCAAATTCCTGCCCATTTTCTTCCACGTGTTGTCCCCACAGTTTTGGACACCAAAATCCTGGAAAGAACATTTGCTTCATTCATTTCATTAATAGAAGTCTAATTGCTTCCCTTGTCTAACACAAAAATACAACCTAAATCCTAGGCAGAATTTATCAGATCGGACACAAAAATAAAATTAAAGGTTGGGGAGAATCATAGATGCAAATGCAACAACTCTCTGATAAGAGATTATAATGTTAATCAATCTTATGAACAATCGTGGAGAAACATTATTGTTAAATTTGAATATGAGAAGGGGAAGAAATGGAAGATCTAAAATGATATTTTTAAACGGAAACTATTTATTACAAGGTGATGGACGAAGGCTTTACATCATCTCTAGTTTGAATGGATAGGTAACACGCTAGTTTCTGCCAAGAAAGTGACATTATTTGACAAATGGTGTATTAATAAATACACATGTACCTATTTATTATACATTTACAGTAATACCTGCCTATAACCAATATATTTCAGTCAATACAAATTTGAATAATCTCTAGTCTGAATGGACGTATGTCACTACATTACCAATTAGTGCATGAAATGTGGCCAAACAAAGGTGTTTAGGTTAATACATATGGGTCAAAGGAGGGGATTACAGTAAATAAGTAGTTTTTATTACATTGTACCCTTTGTCAGGCATTGGTCACATCTTGAGAGCATAGACTGGTGTGGTATCTATCCAGTCAAATTGGAGATGATGTGAACTCGGTCAATTCACCCTTCGTCATGCATCATGTCACCCACTAATTGGTATTAATGATATATACTAGTTGGTATTGGCATGATATCAGTCCATTCAAACTAGAGATGATTCAAACCCATGGACGAGGGTAGATCTTCAGTGTAGGATGCGGAAGTAGGCATGACAATTCATGTTGGTGGGTTGGGTGTCATGTTTAGTTAAGGGTATACAATTATATGGATCAATTGAAACACAACCTATTTATTATTTGTGTTAAAGGTATGCATGAGAGATGATTTGATGAATGATTGTTTAATTACTTAAATCGAGAAAGATATTTTAATAGCATCAATAATGAAAAGATCATCCAACACTTTCAAAATATGGGGCCTCATTGTAGACAATTGTCACTATAATTGTATATGAATTTTTAATGGGCAATTATTTTTGTAAATGAATGGTATACAGTTGTAACTGGCTTTTTAATGAGAATTATTTATTTGAGTCAATGATATACACTTTAATATATTTATACATTTTTTAAAACTAAAATCTTTTACTTGCCCCCCGTACCAGAAAATCCTGGCTCCTCCCCTATATATAAATATAAGCTTGGTAATTTATAAGAATTTATCAACTGTCATACCATGTTTCTCACATTTTTCACTTTATTCCAAAATCCCCTCAAGCATAGCACACCCTATTTATAAATTTAAGGATCATTTTAGTTTAAACAGAAAGGCTTGTTAAATGTTCAGATTGGGATCCACAACTAAACAGTTCTCATTTCAAATATTTCTTGGGCCAGAAATCAGTGGGATTTGATCAGCTTAAGCACTTAAGTGTACTGCAAGAATAAAAAACAACAAAAGATGAATAAATAATCTGAAAAAAAGATCTTGGTTTTTTGTTCATACAGTGTGCTTAGGTGCTTGAGCTGATCACAAACCAAAATCAGTATGATTGAAAAATCCATAACCGACTGATTTATAGTTTATCTTTAGTGCTTTATTAAGGCTGGGTTCGGCAGCCACCTCAGATTTGCACCAATTTGTACTTAATAACATTAGTCATTTCATTTTATAGAAAAACCTAAGATTGACTTCATTTCTAATTGTAGTTAACAAATGAATACAAATTTGAATGATTTCATTACAAACCATCACCTCATGGATACAAATGCCTTTAGAAACTCAAATGAAATGATTATATTACATGTGGCTGCCAAACAGGCTATAAGTTTTTTCCATCCTTCCCATGAGGGAATGAATTTTTTTTCAAAAATTATTTATAGATCCTTATCATTCTTTCTCTGATCATGCAATAAACATACATTTGGGTAGGAAATTTTTGCTAACCATTGGTTGCTAGAGGTAAAGACCATCCTTCCAATAAATATAGTAAGCACATACGTTTGTGATCACTCGATTAGAGGCTAAAATATTCTTGGCTAGGCACATCCAGCGGTGGCTCCCAATTTTCTCTAGAATAGACACATGTCCCACGAAGGTGGTCCAAACTGTTTTAGAGGTCTTATGACGTGGAACCCTAGATTTTGCTTTCAAAATATTTTCTTCCTCCACTTTTCTACCCAAACTTCCACAAACTAAAAGCTATCCTATTTCCTCAAGCATGTGGCACCCCTTAGTCCTTAATAAGTGGATGCTCTAATTGAAGTTCACTTGGTGCCTAAAGTGGGATCTCAAAGGTGGAGGTCCCTATGTTTCATGTATTTGTATGTGTCATCCTGTGTTATCTTACGTGTATTTATCCCTTGTTTGACTTGAAAAAAGCTACCAGCACCCAACAACTGTAAAACACCGATATGGACTCATCATTCTACCGGGTTGATATCCTCTACGACACAGGGGAGGGGGATCAATTTACTTTTGGGAGGTGATGTGACATCCCAAAAAGTGAATTGATCCCCTCCTGTGTGGCCCTTGAGCGTCGCACAAGGGTGGTGGTGTAGGGGATTTCAGGCCCATTCTACCGCCAAAATTCTTACCATGCCACTCCTACGATGTTGCAGAATGCCAGAATGCCTTTTAGAAGCAAACTGTCTGTGACCAAAATGGGTGAGGCCAATGTGATGTGTATCAGAGTGACACGTGATGAGTTTTTTAATTTGGTCTCTTTCGAAACGTCTACTTTTTGAATTGAGCACTTTTCTTAGGCCTTTAGCCTTATACACCCCACATGTCAGCCTGTGGTATGATCATATATTGGTCATAAATCATATGCTCTCATTCCTTTTTCTTTTTCTTGAAAATCTTTTATCTTTTTCAAAAGTTTTTTTTTGTAAGTTAAAAATATAACAGATCTATCCATCAAAAAGAAATAGCATTATTGAAATTGTATGATTTTAACCTATTAACATAGCTAATTTTATTAAGAAGAGTGATTGAGGGAAATTAATCATTTGCAGTGTTCAAGCAATGAGATAAGACATCAGGGATATATATATATATATACAGCAAAACATTGTGTCACAGGTGCAAAAAGGTCAAATAGATTAGTTGATAATGATCATCTAATGTATTTTCGAAAGTAGATTCATTGAATGCATATATCAACTCCATCATGAATGGCCCCCTTAACCACCTTATTGTTCTAAACCATTAAATTGAAAGAACCATAGACCAAAATAAATCAGATTGAAAAGAGAGGATCTCCATCATCCAAACTAGGGCTAAATCTTAGACAATGGAAAAAAATGAAAGGTTGATTGTCTAGTAAGAAAGGGGGTTGGACATCAACATCCAGTGATCCACATCAATGAGTAGGTGGGCCCAAGTGTTGGATAAGTGTTTTTAGGTTCCAATTTCCTGTTTGTTTTGGTATTTTGATACAGCTCTGCTCTTTAATTATGGCCACCAAAACAAAAGAAAGAAAAACAAAGAAACAAGATGGGCCCAAACATGGGTTAGGATGTTGGACTTTTGTGTTTCTTTCTGTTGTAACAGTTACACAATGAGCAGCCACACGGTATATTCCAAAGGCAATTGAGGATTATTCCACTTAACGGGAAAGTATTTGATATGGTAGCCACATGTGTGACGCTTGGTTTTGTATCTTTTATCACATTTTAACCGTTGCATGACCAGTGCAGATTTCGTCAACTGGGCGTCAGGGAGCAGACATATCAGCGTCTAAAACTGATTTATACATTTTGGGGGGTGTTTTTCACTTTTTGGCACTGATGTGTCCATCCCTTGACACCCAGCAGACCTAAGGGGAGCTGACATAATCCGCGGGATGCATGACCTCTAGGTGGTTCAAACTTGGATATATAAAATCTAATATATGAAGATAAGGTATTGAAAATCTTACAAAGAAAAGAAAAATGAAGATTTTATTTTATTTTTAAATTTATATATCATCTGACTGTCAAAATCAATAATAATTTCACCAACAATTCCCTGTATCACTTTTCAGATGTGCCTGTGCGGTGGTTAGCATTAGAGCATAGGTTAAGGGAGCGTTCTCAATCCTCTTTGCATTGTTTTTCTAGGAGAGAGGTTTTGGGAACAAATCCCCATGACAACACTACGGCTGCATTTGACAGCCACTTGTAATGTAATCATTTCATTTGAGTTTTCGCCTTCTGTAGCCAAAATGGGATGATTTGTAATGAACTTATTTAGAGTTGCACTGATTTGTGCTTGAAACCATTAGTCATTTCATTTTATAAAAAAGACTTTATTTATAATTGTAGTTTTCCAAATCAGTATAAATTTGAATGAGATCACCTCATAGCTACAAATACTTTGAGAAACTCAAATGAAATAATTATATTACAGGTGGTTGCCAAACATGCTATAAGTGATTGTTTTGACCTCTGCCTCTCTGGTACGTAGTGCAGGTTCCACAATATGATGCGGGTCCCATAGCCGGGTTGATATCCTCTGTGCCACCTAACTTGTGAGACACTCAAAGGCCACACAGGAGGGGGAATCAATTCACTTTTCTGAGGTGATATGACATCCCAAAAGAGTTGATTCCCCTTATGTGGCCCTCAATGATGCTCTCTTAGCTACAGGTTTCATAGAAGGCTCAAGTAGCCAAAGAGCTTTTATTAGCTGCTCCTTTTTTTTGGGCAACCAACTTCTCTCTCCCTTTGGGATGAAATCGTATGCGCCACGCCCCCTGATGGGACACTAGGGGGGGCGGAATCAATTCACTTTTTGGAGGTTTTTGATTCCCCCTCCTGAGTGTCCCATTGGGGGGTGTCGCACTTGATATCAGACCCCATGAAAGTGTTCATACATGGCACGTGTAGCCAAAGAGCTTATATTTGCTTGAAATCTTACACATAACAGCCTAGGTGGCGGTCCAAAAGAACCCATGTGTTTGCTTACTCACCTTTACCTATATGATGAGTTTTAGCCAACGAATCGCAGCCAAATATTTAGAAAGAGAACTGTTTGTCTGACCCTTTTAATGCTCCAAAAATTAGATTTTACTTATCGTCGTCAGGAAAATTGAGGCACTGGAGTAATATTACTCAACCCAGAAGGTCCCCTATAGGATAATCGATAAATTGGCCAAGCCATCTTTCACGCGGCTGGAAAAGTTTACCATGCTGAGAAGAAACCTACACGACCCTTTCCTATTATGATAAGAATAAAGTGGTGGATGCCCATCTTATAAAGAAAGAAAACAAATAAAAAGTGCACCATCAAAGAAACTTTTCTTCTCCCCAGCACCCAAACAAAAAGTTGAACTTTCAAAGGTTTTACCAAAATCACAAGAAAAGAAAGTTTATAAAGGGAAAAAGTTGCAAAAGTTATTAAAATCAAGCAAGTTTTAGGTCACTGGAAAAACGATTAATAAAAGGCTTTAGTTCGGGCAAATGGATGTGGCATTTCAAATGAATGATTAAAGTATTTGCTAAACGGGCCACCAGTTGTCCATAAATCACAGTACTGATTTAATGATCTTAGCTTTATGATTAATAGGTAAAACTTGACGGGCTGAGGAAAAAAAAGGTTAAGATTGAGAAAATGTTCCTAGATAGGAAGTTAGATCAAGTTAATTGTGGGTTCTTTATCAAAAAACAAAAAGAAAAACAAAAAGTTAAGTGTGATTTCACTGTAATGCTTGGGTTATAACCCATGGATGAGGGGCTGCTCTGATCGAACAATCTGGATCAATGAGTTTGCGGGTAATTTTTTTTAGGAATAGTGAACATTAGTAGAACAGGACCAGGACCTCTTTCAAGTAAGTCTGGATTTGGTAGGACTAACTAAAGTCACCCTAAGATGGGACTGACACAGAGCCCAACATATGTCAAAAAAGTAACTTAAAACTTTTTGGGGGATGCTTTTCACTTTTTCAACACTGTGTCTGCCCCTTTGCCAATCCTACCTTAGGGTGACTTTAATTAGTCCTACCAAATCCTCAGGGCTTATAAGTGGGTTGGCAACGGATTGGCTAATGAAAGTCTCTCGGTTCAAACTGAGTTAAGAATGGTCGACCCTAACCCTTGAAAGGTCAGGTGGGTCCTTGCCAAAAAACCTAGGTTGGGTTGGGTTGGGAAAGGCCAACCAAAATCCGTGCCGAAAGTTAAACATGATTGCAATGGCTTGTTATTTATTATTATTATTTTTATTATTTTGAACTTTCATGAACAAGAAGATAGGATGCAGCGATTAAAACAGTATTGAAACCGAACATGCTGAAATCCAAACAAATATGTCTACGTCCATGTGATCAAAAGTATTGGATTTGGACATTATTACAACCTACCCAACCAAAAGAAGCGCGTTCAAACTATTTATACCAACACCTTCCTTTGGGCTTAAGGGCTCAACAGCGGTACGAGTAGCAGGTTGGGGAGGCTTTTGGTTTTGGCAGACCAACTCACTTGGAATGAGATGGCGTTGGAGCGGAGTCAACATCAGACACTAAATCAAAGCAATTCCATAACCTTTTGCTCTTTCTTGTCACATGGTTTTTCGGAGGACACAAATCGGGAAATGCTATAACCCCACAAGCCATTAATGCATGCCAGAGGATTTTTTGGTTTGGCTATATACAACCCTACCTGGTGCCTTGGACTAGCATTCCTCCTCTAAATGGCTACCTTTTGGTCCCTATAACTTCCTCACGTGGGACAAGAAAAACCGGTGCTATAATAAGTTTCCTCTATCAAGGTAAGCTTATTCTTTTCTTCAGTTTCATAGAGAAAGAACAAGTTTTTGTCTTTCCTCTTCCTTCTCCCCAAGTCTAACCAGAACGTAGTTGAGATAGAGAGATGATCTTCCTCAAAACCAAACATGAGAGAGAGAGAGAGGGGGGTGGGTGGGGGAATTTTGCATAACTATTTAATAAGCCTTCCAAATTTGGGTCATTAACATGAATCCTATTCCACCATTCCACTCCATCTAGGAGTCATATATTCGGTTTAAGTCATAACCCTTCAAGTCTTTTCTCACCATGTCAAGCCAAATAATTCTGTTTTATTATCGCATCATAATTTTGGTTGGCATTATTGTTGTTCGGTGTTATAAGTTAGTAATACTGCTTTTGGTAAATAACCATTTTAAAATGAGAAATTAGTCGTATACACCTTGGATGCACCCTGATAGAGTATTGGTTTGGTTGACTCATTTACGCTAATCAGATGGTCCCACGATCATCCCAGGTTCCAGACGGAGCGGTTCCTGCACACATGAAGCAATGAAGGGTTATGAAAATAGACGTCGGTAGGGTGCCGGTCTCTAGCTCTTCGATGATCAAGCCAAATGCGGCAGGAGGAAGTAGAAGTAGCTCTCTCTCTTTTTGGGGTTTCTATTCTCTCATACCTAAGGGATGAACCACTACCTGTATTTATAAGTTGGAGTGATGGCGTATCAATGGAGATCTCACACGTTGCTTTCCCCCATGTTCTTGGCCACGTTTCTCCTTGCCATTTCTATTACTTTCTTAGAATATCAGATCTGCTGCAAAGAATATTTCATTCTCATAACAGTTTTGTGCTTATTTTTAAGCGGAGTAGTGGGGTTTTCATGTTTCTGTGTGTGTGGACATCAGCATTCGAGAGGGATTCGGATGTCTCCGCCTACCCGTGGTTTTCGGGTCCACTCTTCGGCGCCTGAGGCCGGTGCGTGAGAGATCGCTAACCCTTTTACAGGAGGGTTAGGCTTTTCTTGGAGT
>JAOXJP010229698.1:0-10906 GCA_025762735.1 Platanus orientalis | reverse complement strand
AATTAATTAGCAAGCCAGTTTTAAGAAAGACACAGGCTTTTAGATGCTTGTTAATTTTTTATTTGGTTTTTTTTTTATTTTATTGTGTGGTGTGGGGGGAGGGGGTGGAACTTGGCGAATGTCGAACACTAAGGCGGAGGGGGGTCGGCCCTGTCCAAGCAGGAGGCTGATGTACGGTTGGGTAGTCAGAAAGAGCAATGTGTTGTCCTGAATCTTTTTCTGTATGTGTTTGTTGGGATCTTCGATAGTGAATGTAGCTTTTTACTTTCCATGTTTGGTTTTTATTTGATCAGTGGAGGACAGTAGTCTGCATTTCTTCCTAGTTTTGAATCCTCTTGTCTATCGGTCTTGACTGAGAAGTGAAATGGGTGTCTCAGAGAGAGTTTTTAAAGGTATACGTACATGTGAACATGTGAGTTGCATTCAATGGAAGTTGATTGATGCGACTCTAGTAGTAAGCCTGGAGAAAATCAACACTTGATATCTGGAATCAAATTAACTAGATCCAGTCTTACCTTCTCTCACTTATTCTGCAGATACGACGACAATCTGCCAACTACATTCTCTCAAGCTTCTACCAAAGAACTCTCTACCATGGAAACCACTCGGGTTAAGATATAATTTCGATTCAAGAAATCAGAGATAATTTATAACTCCCCTGTACTCGAATTGTATCTTTATATATTTCTTAGGGCCTGTTTGGTAACATTATAAAAGATGCATTCCACTCATTTTTAGTTTAAAAAAAAAAAAGAACAGAAAATGGTGTTTGGTTACACAGAATGTGTGTTTTGGCTGCAGTCAAACAAACAATGGTCCAACTCTCATCCCCGTTAGATGTCAACGAGCGCATGTCTTTATGAAGCTTCCCCAAGCGTTCTAGACTCTTCTTTCATTCTAGCTTTGGAGACTATTTTTGGGACTAACAATGGCAGCGTCAAAAAAATAAATAATGAATTAATTGGATTCGTGCATGGAACTCGATTTACGAACTGATAACCCTTTGACTCCTCACATCCACATCAAACTTCTGAAGAGCTTCAAACGAGAATGGTAGAGAAATAACAATCTTGATGAAACAGAAATTCATAAATAAAAGAAAATTTAACAAAATACCCCCAAACACATTAAAAGTGTAATCGAACAATCAATTTAGTTCACAAGTCATCTATATAAGGAAATAAAGTCTAGAATAAGGCTCCTCTATTCATAAAAAATCTATCCTGTTTCAAAGGATGAATAAATAACAACAATAATGACTCCTTACATGAAAAAAGATTCAATTTTAACCATTGATCAAACATCAAAGGTGTATAATAATGTGGATTTTTTTTTTTTGTGTGTGCAAAAATAAACACTTCAAAAAGAAGATGATTGGATTTCAAGAATAATAAGGATTCTTGCATAACTAGCTAACCAAATTTCTAAAACTCATAAATACCTCATATTTCTCTATTTTTTTATGGGAAGATTTTGGTGACTATGTTGGTATTGGGCTAAATGATAATTACATATTTTTTATGAATTGTTGGTTGGATTTATTCAACAATATATCAAATTGTGTCCATTTGAAAAAAAATTTTAGTAAAGTTAAAGGTGAAGGGGATTGGTCTTCATGACCATCACTTTAACCTTACTTTGCTTAGAGAATCCTCCAATTCCTCAAGTTCTATAGGTTCAAACTCTTTATCTTACTTCTCTTTGTCAAATGTTCTTCCAGTTCATGGTGGTGGAAAAACTTCATGAAAGAGAAGAATATCAAATTTGGGTTAAAAAAAACTTATGAAAGGACTAGTAGGTAAAATTCTCTCCCATTGATCATAATCATCGTAACCTACGGTAGCAAACATCATAGATCCAATCTCTATAACTTGGAATCTTTATGTGATCTCAAACTATTCTCCAATTGAGTTAATAATGTTGGCAATGGTTTTGAAATGTCTAGATTTTTTTGTACCTAGATTCAAAATATGTTTGGATATGCATCTTTGAGCCAAAATAAAATTGGAACCCACAAGGTGTTTGAGGCGGGTCTATATGGGCTTGTATTCACCTCAATGAGGCGAATAACGTCATATGGTTGGATGTTCAAAACCGTTAATAGGTGAATGAGAAATCGTTTCCAAAAGTATCTAGTTGATCACATGTAAAATTGGTAAAAATGTGTGAAACTTGAATAGTCCCACAAGGAATAGTCCATAAAACTTTGTGTGTTCATATGTATTTGTGTTAAACATAAATTTGGGCCCTAAGGGGTACCGTTGTTTTGTGGACAAGGGAGGACTTAATCAACATGGGTCAAATCCATATATAAACGCACATGTGCATCGGGCTGGGATGGGTTAGATCAATAAGAAAAAATTTAAATAATTTTTTTTTCTTTTGCTTTCTCCCAGATTTGGTTATGCCTATGAAGTGTGACTATTCACGCAAGTTTTACGATTTTGCCTTTGTGGGGGTGTATTCATTCGTACGGTTTTATAGTTTTTTCCTTAGTGATTGTTTGAACCAAATAGACACACATTTAGCTATTAAATCACCTCTATAATTAAACATGTCAGTTTCGTACAGATATGTAAGTGACTATTAAATCTTCTCATTTGACTCATGTCTATTTTCTACGGGTATGTAAGTGGCTACTAAATTGCAACTATTGTGCATTCGTATTTGTTTAAACATCAGAGATTGTATTCCTGCACCTGTTCTAAACATACATGAATAGTCTATAAATAAGTGATCTCTTTATCATTTCTTGCATCTAAAATTTGAGCAAGAAATAATGCATTTGTGTTAATGTTAGTGTAAGAGAGAGATACAAACACAATTGATTCGTTAGGCATATAAATTGTAGTGCTTCTTCTATATGTGGTAGATCATTGTATCCTGGGATGTACATGTCCGAAGAGTTCGTAAACACCAATGCAAGAGACAAAATCTATCTTAAAAACATAGTGTCAAACACTAGTCTTGATCAAGTAAAATTCTGTTTTCATTCATCCAAATCAAGTAAGTGATTTCTATTCATTTCATTTCAAATATTTTCATATTTTACATAATCATGCACATATCGTAGAATATAGAATTAACAAGAAGCAATCAAAGCTATTTTCTCTCTTTACCTCGAATGATTGTTGGAGTTGGTTCCTAAACATAGAAATCCAATTCATTGTTAAATTTGCTTACTCCACGTTGATGTTTTCATCTCTTAACCCAATCTTAAACCACCCTTTCTCCAGGGAATACATATAACAGGTTTTGGGGTTTTCATATTCATAAAAAAATAAAAAATAAAAAAAATCGAGTACTCTCTTTGGAAAGCATGCATGGATATCATTTCAAAAAAATAAAAAATAAAAAAACCTTGAAAAAAATTCATAATACCCTATTTGTCCTTGATGACTTATACATGGTGAAAACTCTATGCACTGTCTTATGTCCTAAATTAGATAAAATTTGTCTAGGATCTCACTTACATTTGAAACCAATGCTTTCCTCATCAATCTTGTTTTAGAAGGTGATGCTATGACTATCGTCAAGCCTCTCAAACTCCTGTCCTCTCAAAACCTTTGGCTTCTTAAGACTTTTATTAGAGATAACTTTTACTTGTCTCTGTCTTGTATTTCTATCGAAAATGGTCATGTTAATAGATAGGAGAGCAAACCATGATGTTCAGGTTCTCTCTATCTTAAACTTAAACTGTCATTTATAACCACCTCCCCTTATGGCTAGTAGACACCATAAGGTAGATGTAAGCCATGTCACTCTTCCTTCGTAATAATGTATTATTTTTAATACTAAAAAAATAAAAAGAAAATATGCCCTAAGGTGTTTTGAGGGGTAATAAGATATATCCAAATTGGGTGATGATATCACTATTTTCAAGTTAATTCCATGTTGGATATTGTGGGAGACAAATGAGAAATATATATTATTTCCCTACCCAAATAAAAGGTAATTTAATTCTCCCCCAAACTCATTTTATTATATATTATTGGATTTGTGTTGTCTTGGACTTGGGCGTCCCATAATGTAAATTATACATAATTGATTCTTTTTTTTAAATCTTTCGATACTACAATTTTTTCTAAGTAATTATTTTCTAGATTTCCATGCTTTCAACTTAAGCTTTTTAGCAAAGCAAGCATGGAGGAAATTTTCAAAACCTTCGGCATTATAGGTAAGGGGGGTTCCCAAGACAATGCTTCAAGGAAAATTTCCCTTGGGTAAAAATGCAAATCTCATAATCATAGTTTTGAAAACCATATTGGAGTGGGCAGTCTGACCCTGTTTGACTGGAACTAGAACCCTAAATGGTTATTTAGAAGCTCAAAACCGTAATCTATCAAAAACCGTATATAATAATAAATAAATAAAAATAAACAGTTAAAAATTGGTAAGTTTTTTATAAACCTGATTCTAATAAAACCAACCGGTTTTTATTTTTTAAGCAAATTAAGAAGAAATAAAAAATTAAAAATATGTCTTTCCAAATTCTAATCCCACTTTCCATGATTTTGTTTTGTGTGCTGTTTTATTACAATTTTTCGGTATGTCTAAGAATTAAAAACTCGGTCATAAGCCTTTTAATGCATGATGAATTGCTTTATTTTTTAGTAATTTAATACATTTTACTTCTGTTTGAAGCCAACCGTGCGGTTAGATCATGTAAACCGATGGTCGAACCCAATTAGATCTGATTTATCCACCTTACTGGCTCAATGGCCAGTCTGATTCTCAAAACTATGCTCATAATTCTTTGACATGGAAAATCAACTTAGGAGAATTAATGATTATGGGCATAAGGTTGGAGATAGGGGACGCTATGTGTGCTTATCCCCTCAGAGCAATATTTAATCTGTCCTCAAGTAGACTTAATCTATGTCAATTGGAAAAAGTGTCTGAACTGATAGATAAATAGGTAAGATAGAGGAGAATGGAACCATAGAATTCTTAGGAATGTCTGCCGGACTTGCCCTGACCCAGGCTGGATCGAGATAAATTTTGGTGGAGTATTGTCCTCCAGAAAAAGACAGCGGCGCAAGGAGTGATTTTGAAGGATGATTGAGGGTGTTTTGGTCTTTTTCAGCAAAAGCAGAACCAAGGCCTTCAGTCTCATCTCTAGTGGTGGAATGCTTGGCGGTGAGGCTAGGCATCAAAATAGCAAAAGCTTTGGGAAAGAAGAAGATTCAGCTTGAAAGTCGAAAGAGATGCACAAATAGTGATCAAGGCGCTAAAGGGTATATGAAGAAATCTCCTACTCAAGATTCGAAACATCCCGAGGGGTGAAGGAAAGTTGAACCAAATTTGTATTCGTCCCACGCTCCAGAAACAAAGGTGGACACGGGTTTTTTTTTCATCAGGAAAAATAATGTTCCGCCCTGTACTTCGCCCCCTCACAGGGGGTGTGGCCTCATGTGAAGCCTGAATTTGGTAGGACCAACTAAAGTCACCCTAAAGTATGACTGATATTAGGACCAACACGTTGGCATCGAAAATTTGATTGGTGCCCAGGGCACCTCCTGCCTGTGTCTGGAGCACAGGGGAGAATACAATTTGAGAGTAGAAGATTTTGCTCCCTCAAATGAGAGCAAATTCTCTACTGCAGCTTAAAGTTCAGTAAAGTGTAACATGCACCTGCAGTATGACACGTACCCCAAAAAGTGAGAGCAAATCATTCGCTTTTTTGGTGAGTAATTTCCACTTTGATTCCTTTTTCAGTGTATTTCTTGTTCAAAGGACTTTTAAAGAATAAGATATTTAATGTGCGGCTTAGGTAATCCACTTTAGTGAATTTATACTTTGGTGATTGATAATTCATAAGATTAACTTATGTTTTGGATAGAATTAAAGATGATTTGTATGATGAATTAGCAAAATATTCATGCTTTGAACTACCCTGAGGATTTGGTGTGACCCCTTAAAAAATGCCTAAGGTCAGCCCTGCATCAGGTGTGGACACATCAGCACCGAAAAGTGATAATCACCCCCCAAAAAGTTTAAATCATTTTTCCGGCGCTGTTGTGTGTGCCCCTGATGCAGGGTGGACCTTAGGTATTTTTTAAGGGGTTGCACCAAATCCCAGCCGTTTGAACTAGAGCTGTCAATGAGTTGAGCCTGAATCTTGTTTTAAGCTCGGTGAGCTGAGCCTGAGCCGAGCTTCACTAAGCTCAGCTTGTTAAAAGCTTGGCTCAGTAAATATATACATATTATAGAAATTATAAATCTACAATACTTTAAATCCCATTTTAAACAAGACTATTAGACCACTCATGGGCTTTTGAGCCTATTTCAACAAACTACAGTTTGGGCTAATGAGCCATTGGGCCTGCTTCAACAAACTATAGTTTGGGATAATGGCCCATCAAACTGTTTGGCGTATTTCAAAAAATTCACTTTGGATTTTGATAAGCAGAGCCTGCCTTCACAAACCTGAGCCGAGCTTGAGCTCGGCATCTCAGGCTCGTCACAAGCCTGAGCTTTACATTCATATGACAAGCCCGAGCTGATCTAGACGAACTTGATTCGTGGACACCCCTAATTGGCCCTACTACTTTGGTCCGTAAATGACGCAGTGGAATAGCAAGGAGAAGACCACGTTGTCTCCTTTGTTTGAGAAAACCCTAAACTTCACCAAAGAAGAGAAACCCGTACTAAACTTTTATTAATGAAAACTGAAGGCTACAATGCTTTAAATAGAGCTTAGAAGGCTACAATGCTTTAAATAGAGAAAAAGAAACCCTAATTCATGTTAGGCACGGAATTAGGTTAATTTGGTAAATTTTACCAAAAATAGCAAAAACGAGTTACTAACAAAATCAAATACTACTATCACTAGAAAACATCCCAGAACAAATGGGATCTTATTTTGACTTCTAAATAGAAAGTTATAGCGAAAACGGAATTTACTAAAAATAACAAAAACGTTAATTTGAGGACCTAAACAAAGGAATTTATGCGAAAAGTGGCGGTGCTCACATCAAAGCTGTGAGTTATGATCCTCGCGAAATTTCGCTTGAGCTCACCAAATTTCACGTAATTCTGATCTCAGGGCTCATGATTCCTATTAGAGCTTTTTACCCTTCTTGTGTGTAACTCACAAAACTGCTTGTTAGTTTTGTTCTACATCCTCAGTAAATATCTATAATAAAAGTGTTTTCAATTAAGTGGTTAAGAGTACTTAATCATGATAAAAATGACCAATAAGTTTTCTATCTTCCAATATGCATATTATAATTAAAATTTGAGTATTCCAATAGTTCCCCTTTTTAAAAAAATAATACAAAAAAATTGATTTTTTTTTCTTTCTTTTTTGGACTGTGAGCAGACTCTTTTACACATACGTCAAAAGTTTATTAATGAAATAAGTGGATACGACCATTAATTAAGGAAATCAAGATGACAAACCAAATTCGGATAAAAACTCCATTTGAGGTTGTTATAATCAAGCCCAACACGATAAGGTTTGTGCTTGACCCTGGGTGTTATTGAGTGACTTAGAAATCGCATGAACAGAAACATCTTGAGAAAGTGGCATGAACTAAGGCCCAGTCTGGCTGCCATGAGAGGGGGGTTTTTGTGATACTTGTATAATATTTCTTGAGATTCGCCTTTTTAAGGAGTCTGATTGTCGAAAACGAGATATCCTCGATTTTCGTGATTTTCTCACAAAGTTACCTATTTTAGCCGCAAGAGTCACTTCATTTCACACAAAACTTGCTTGAAAATCTCTTTCCTGTGAAAAGAGGGACGTAGACATTCATTATCATTGCAACCAAAGAACACTTGAAAAAAAAAAATTGAAAATTACATATATTTTCTTTTTCTTTTATTTCTTTTGTGTAATTTTTTTTTATATCTCAAGGCAACTAGGCAGGGCTTAAAAGAGTGATAATGAGAAGCTCTTTAATGTTGCAATTGGATAAGCCACCAACAGTCAACACATACGACGGTCGTTTCTTTTTTTTCTTTTTTGGTTAGAGATCATAGGACGGTAGTTATACCATGATCTCATTCAAATTATAATGTTCTTGGACGGTTGTTTTTGTTGGCTTGTTCTTCATTAAAATTATAATGCTCTTGGGCTGAAGTATTTTGTCCGCCTCCCTTAAACCTATGGAAAGAAATCATGTTGGTATCCCACCAATCAAAACTTCAGTTTTAGCTTACAGTTCCATTTCCTTCAATAAAATTAAAAATTGAGATAAAATCTCTTTCCAGTGGCTTTGAATAGGGAATCATCAAATTCTTGGTCTGACTTGAACGTTTTGGTTATTCTCATTGCCGTGAGTGGTTTATATTCATCCGTATTGTTGTGCGGAAGCCTTGATTTGGATCATACATAACAAATAATAGAATAAGAAATTAATGCAAACAACAAACACACACAAAGCACAAGACGATTTAATGTGATTCGGCTTAAAACCTATATCCACAGGTAAAAACGATTAACAGAGCTTTCACTATGTAAAACCAGAGATTACAAGAGCTTTTTGGCTGCCTTCCCTTCCCAAACCTTAATTTCCCAAGTCACACGAGAAGAAGAAACTCACATTAAAAAAGCTTATGTTTAAAACATGGGTTTTATACCCAAAATGCTAAAAAACCCTAAAACAAGTAACTTCCAAAACAGAAGTTTCCTGTTCCATGTTAATGCCCAACATGAACACGACTCTCAGCTTGAATTCACACTACAACTCAACAAATCTCTACATTGGCTTGAATTCTACCAAGATTACATAGTACAAAACTCTACTCCCATCTTCTCCACACAACCCCAAAGGGTAACTCTAAATACTACAAACATCTGTATCTTTAACAAGACACAGAACCTGTGACATGTGCACCATACTCCACCTTGACTCACATTTTGAAACCATATTGGAGAAAACCTGCATTGTCATTTTTAGTGAACTTTGCGTCATATGTACCTAGAACGCACCTCCACCTCGAATTTGAATCGCAACTTGTTTGTTATCACTACAAACAACCATTGGCCTTGAAGAATCACAGCTACACATACCATCGAATTAATTTGGTCCTGACACCATCCGACTCGATCATAACACGGCCAATGCCCTAAGCTAACACGGCCAATCAACTCTAGAGAGGAACTTTGATCTGTCCTCTCTAACCGTAGGAACCTCCTCACCATCATCTGCTGCCTGAAAACCTGCACTACTTCTCTTTGTTGCATCCGCAAAAGAGACTCTACACCAGCGCTGGTTATTTTGTGTACTCCGTTTCCAACTACCCGTTTGGGTCAAAGGAACACTATCAATCACCGTATTTTCTATCAGACGATACAAACCATCACCACACTTTTCTCCGTTCATTAGGACCAAACAACCACATGCGATTTTCATGACTCCACCTACAGCTAAATACCTGCAACCCTTAGAGTCCAACCGACGTAAGGATATTAAATTCTTTCGCATCTTTGTGACATGTTACACCACTCAAAGTATGAACCACTCCATCAAACATCTTGATCTTCACCGCCCCACCACCCGTGACATCACAAGTAGACCTGTCACCCAAAGAAACAAAACCTGTCTTCTTCTCTTGGAACGTATCAAAATATTTTTTCGTAGAGCAAATATGAACATGACAACCCGAATCTAATATCCATTCATCATGAGAAAATGTGTTTATACCTTTAGAGATTGTGAGAACATCTCCACTGTACTCTTCTTATTCCTTTGTCAATTCTGTATTGGGATTATCACATTTCTTCCTGTTCGAATGCTCTGGACAATCCCTCCTCATGTGGTTATATTCTTTATAATGAAAACACCGCATCTTACCCTTTCCTCTAGACTTAGATTTAGACTGACCTTTATCACTTCAAGAACTTTTTTCCTTTGTTCTTCCTTCCGCAAATAGACCTTCTGCATGCTCCTCACCCTCTTCTCCAAATACATTCCTCCTCAATTCCCTATAATGCAAGGATGCATTAACATTCTCCATGAAGATGGTATCTTTTCCATAAAGTAAGGTCGTAACAAAGTGTTCATATAATGCAGATAAAAAACACAAAACAATGATAGCTTGATCATCATCATCAATCTTAATATCAATATTTTTTAAATTCATAATGATTTTATTGAATTCATCCATATGCGCTTTCACAGACATACATTCTTTCATCCTCAATGTATAGTGTAATGCCCTGTCTTGTACTAAAAGGGTAAAATTATAATTTTACCCCCATAAGGATAAAATTGTCATGTATTATATTTTAGACATACCTTAGAGTGGTTTAGAAACATGTTGGACCAAGCTTGAAGTGTTACAATCAAATTGGGCCTTGAACGTGTCAAATTCAAAAGTTATCCTGATTGCATATTGGGGTCGCTTACTGGGTCTACTTACACAAATCCTGAGGGAATTAGAGGTTAAACCATACCTTGTTGGAAAGATTTTGAAGTCTAGTTTCTAACCCAATAAATGGAACCCAATTTTGATTTTTCTATAGAAAGTTATGGTCAATCTCCCATGGGTTGTTTTTGTTGAGAAATTCTAGGGGTTTCGGGTATGTGTAGGCCAGTTGACCGCAACACCACGTAGGCAACTGAGGAGGGGTATCTGGGTCGACCACAAGTCGTCTAGGTTGACTTCCACTACCTAGATTTGAAAAAAAAAAAGAGGGGATTCTACTAAGGGTGGGCATGGGCCTGTCCCTCAAATTATAGACCGAGCTCAGGCCAGGGCTTGGGCCCGTAGGGGTGGGATCGGGCCAGGGTTTGGGCCCGGCCCTCATTAATTGATTGGGCCTCGGGCTGGCCCATGAATTAAAAAGAATAATAATGTTGAGATGTAGGTTTGAACTATAGACCTATCCAAGGTTCAAATTTTCGATTTTGATGGATTATTCGTCATGAGGATTAATGGAAATTTCACTAGAATG
>JAOXJP010229696.1:0-10906 GCA_025762735.1 Platanus orientalis | reverse complement strand
GTCTAAACCCTTAAGAAGAAAGTGGATTCTATAATTACACCTTGCTCAAGAAAGGAGCAACTCACTGGGGTTGGCTAAACTAACTTGAGGAGCCAACCAAGAAGCTTTAGAGAGATATAGTCACATCTTTCTCAAGGAGGAGCAACCCCAACTTGTGTGCAAAGACAACATCAACCTTCAAGAGGTAAATACTTTCCTTTTAAACTTTATTTAAAGTCATTGAGACCTCTCCCTCAAGAGACACCAGGAGAATTGGCACTACCACCGGAGACACTAGTAGTGTAGACCCATAGCTCTTCCATTGGAGATACTGGAAGGGTAGACCTTAGACCACACCCGCCGGAGACACCGGGTGTAGCTTGCTTGGCAAGTAGACTAGGATTTTTGTTAATTTTAGCCTTGATTGTAACACTATCAATCTTAATAAAATTATTTAGCTTAGTGGTAAGCTTTTGAGAGTGGATGTAGGCTGTTGTGCCAAACCACTATACATCTTGTGTATATTATAATTGCTTGTGGTTTGGCCTTAAATTTATCATTTATATTGTCAACCATTGCACATATTGATAGAATTGTACATGCAATACAACTGATCATATTCATATTCGTATGCACAATTCAATTGCAATCAAACATCAGGAATAAATTAATTAATTAAACAAGCAATTGAATTTGGGTTAATAAAAAAGAATTTTAAAAATATCCTATTCACCCCCCTCTAGGATCAATATTGGAATTTCAAAATAAAGCTCTTATCAAGTAGTTCTTGTAACTTCACATGAGTTCTTTCAGTTCCATAGGTTCCATTCGATATGGGGCTACCGAAATAGGTCCTATTCCCAGTATAAGATCAATAACAAACTCGATATCTCGGTTCGGGGGCAGATCAGGGAGATCTTCGCTCATTACGTCCATAAACTCATTCGCAATAAGGATGTTCTTTGTGGTAGGTTTATCGCTTTGATCCTCTACCACATAAGCTAAATAACATTTCCATCCTTTACAAAGTAGTTTCCCAGGTACCCAAACATGGAAATGAATTCTTTTTAACCCCTTGAAAAGAAAATTTTGGCTAACTAGGTACCCAAAATATCACTTCCTTAGTATAACATTGTACAGTGTCATGGTAGGATGCTAAGAAGTCTATTCCCAAGATAAAATAAAAATCCTTTATGTCTAATAGAATCAAATCAACAACTAATACCATGCCCTCAATTTTGAGTATGCATGACTTGCACACCAATTCTGTTTGCATGGTTTTACCTTGGGGAGTAGATATAGACAATACATGATCCATACTTTCAAATGGGGATCTACATATCTTACAAAGTCACATGCTATAAAGGAGTGTGTAGATCCAGGATCAATCAATATGCATGCATCATGAGAAAATAAAGAAAGTATACTTGCTACAACCATATTGGATGCCTCAACATCCTATACAGTGATCACATAGATTTTTCCATGGACTTTCTATCATTGGCCTTTAGGATTAAGCTTCGTTATTTTCTCTCTCTTGAATGTAGGGCAGTCCTTGATGCGGTGACCCAACTGGCCACACTTGAAGCATGCACTTATTTTAAAATGATAGGCACCAACATATTTCTTCCCACATTTAGAACACAGCTAGTGCTCTAGATCCTACTATAACTTTATTCATCTTATCTTGGACAAACTCCTCTCTTGCTGGATCTACCCATTTGAGGACACTTCTTGCTATTATCACGGTTCTTTTGGTACTCTTCACAGTCCTTCTCAACAAGTTGTGCCATCTATACTACCTTCGCGAAATTCCTCAATTTGGCTATCATTAATCTTGTCCTTATGTTCTATCTCAATCCCCTTTTAAATTTCACCATCCTCATAGCATCATCATCAGCAATGTGGGGTGCATAGCGGGATAGTTTCACAAATCTTGGTTTATATTGTAACACCATCATATTTCCTTGGGTGAGCTCTAGAAACTCCACCTCCTTCCCTTCATAAAATGCCTCCAAGAACAAGTCCTGAGTGATGGGATCCTCATCATCAATCATCAATAAGTCCTGAGAGGCCCTCCACCAAAATTTATCCTCCCCTTTTAACATAAAGGTGGAAAAAGACTCTTTTTATTGTTCCTCACATCCCAAGACACGAAATATTTTTCCAACTCCATGATCCATGTCTTAGCCACAACGAGATTCGGTGCACCAAAATATTATAGTGGTCCTATACGACAGAACTGCTAAAAGTAGTTCCCCACTCTATGGGACATCTATATCTAGGCCAATTCACATATGTCACTTGTTCCTTCATGACGTCTATATATTCCTTGATGACCTTAGCTAAGGCTCGGATAGCTCCCATAACTCCATCCAAGTTTTTTAAAAGTTGAGACTGCAGATTTGAGGGTGATCTAGTATTCCTCCTAGTCAGCAACTCTATCACCTATAATCCAATAAGAGACACATTTAGATTCTCATATCCACCGATAATCAAGTAACATTTATATATATATATATATTCATTCAATTCCTCTCCAATTTCTGCTATCTTATCCAATATCCTCTAGTAATTCCAATATCATATTCAATCCTTCTCACTTCAAAAGTCTACAAAACCCAAACTAGGCTACTCTAATACCAAAATCTATCACGACCGAGTATTCCTTTACCATAGTTGGGTGGTGAAGAACCAACCTGGATCGCAACAATCATGAGTTTAGGATATAGACCATTCTATACCCGAGAGTTGGTCTTCAAACCTCAAGGCATGGCTTGGTCTACTCCCAAGCTTTCTCTTTTTCTTTCAATCACTCTTACCTCTCTTTCTTGTTGCAATTTATTTGTTTTACCTTTATCACTTTTCATTTCTTAATTTTTATCATTTCATCTTATTCAATCAATTTATATACAACATTCACAAGATTGCAGTGGAAGCTTAAACATCCATATCCATTATCATTCTTATAACTATATGCAGTGGAATATAACATAGAACATTTGCCAAACTTATAAATTTATGCAACAGAATACCTATATTCTCATTAATGCTTTTACAATTAGCTATTGAAATCAAATTTAACATGATCATAATATCATACGAAATTCTTTATTGAAATGTAAAAACCATCAATATCAATTCAATATTGAAAAGTAGATCCCAAAGTTACGTTGTCTCAAATAGAGTCCTTCAAATAACACTAGTGTGAAGTATTAATATTTACAATAATAAAATACCAAAAAAAAAAAAAAAAAGTAAGATCACATCTCTCTTTCTCTTGAGTAACATCTACCTCTAACAATGGTGCCTTCCAAGCATAGGCACCCGATCATGGGCTCTCCATCATAAATCAATTTGTGGGTGTCAATTTTTGGTGAGCTTGATGGGCTCAATATGTAATTATACAAAAAGAAAATAAATGGAGAAAAGTAGAGCATGGCATAGTCATAATAGTAAACATGTGAATAAAAGTCACAAGTGAGACTAATAGCATATGAAGAGTCATATCAAATCACATATAGTGCTTTTATGTGAGCTTTCTTTGTGTACGTTCTTCTTTTCACTTTTTTTTTTCATAGCCTTGGTTTTTCTTTCATCTTTGTACTTTCTTTCATGTTTCTCATGGATTGTCATTCTTTCTTTATTTTCTTTTACCTTATTGGTCAATGTGGTTCCCATTTACTTGTTGGATAAGTCTATATTTTTCTCTTTCACTTTCATTTACACAGATTCTTTCTTACTTTCCTACATTTTCATATACTTTTCATTTATTGTGTTTCCTCATTCTTTTTGTACTTTTCTTTCATTTTTCTTTCTTTTCCTTTCATGTACTTTACTTTCATGCCATCTCTTTTACTTGATTTGTTATCTTTTACATTTATGAAATTGTTTAACCCCTAATGGCAGGATCTTAGTCATTAACTCCCAATAATAGGATCTTATACCATCGTTTAACCCCTAATGGCAAGATCTTGTGCCATCGTAAAACCCCCAATAGCGGGATTTCATGTCATCATTTAACCCCCAATGGTGGGATCTTATGCCAACATTTAATCCCCAGTGGCGAAATCTTGTACCATCATTTAACCCCCAATGGATCTTGTCATTGATTAACTCCTAATGATAGGATTTTATCCTCAACAAGTTTCTTCTTTTCATTTTTCTTATTGTCTTTCTCTAGACATAGAAATATTTTTCTTCACTAAGCTTCTTTTCTAGTTCTATAATGTTTAAGTTCATTTGTTCCTTAGTTCTTACGAGTATGGAGTTTTCATTGAAATATTCTTCTTCTTTTTCACTTTTCATAGGAGAATCTTGTTGAAGTTTAGAAATAGTTTCTTCTAAGGAGTTTGACTTTAAAGTCAATTCTTTGATTTCTTTATTTTGTTGCTTGTTCTTACTTTACAAATCAACACTTTGAAGAAAGAGCTTATCAAAAGCTTCTTGGATGTCATCATCCTCTTCCTCTTCTTCATCATCTCCTTCACCCTCACTAGTGTTACTTGCATCTCCAAATGAGCTCATGGGGGTGTTAAAAGCCATAAAAGCCTTAATTTCTTATAAGACACCCTCCTCACTACTTTGGGATTCATCTTCCAACATATCAGAGTCATCATCCCAAATTGCGGCCATGGTCTTGCCCTTTGGCTTGTATTTCTTTTTCTTATTGCCACAATCTTTGTTAATATGACCTCTACCTTTGCATTCATAGCAAATGGGAGGATATCTAGAAGAATCCTTCTTCTTTCTAAAGTTAGGATAGGATTTTCTAACTTGTTTATTCTTGGTGTAATCTCTAACATTTCTTCTAAAGAATTTTTTGAACTTTTTAGCCACTAAAGCTAATTCATCATTGGATTCCTCATTGGATCAGGATAGTTCTTCCAGCTTGAGGGAAATTTTCTTCTTAGTGGTGACTTTGATGGAGGCTTCAAATGTTTGAAGAGAGATTATTAGATCTTCTAGTTTGATTGTTTCTGTCTTTTCTTTCTTTAATAGCTGTTACTTTAGGTCTAAATCTTTTAGGTAGGGACCTAAGACCTAAGTACTTTTCTAACTACTTTAGGTTCTTTAATGTCTTCACCTAAGCTTCTCATGACATTTACTAAGTTAGTAAGCTTAGCATTAAATTGTGAGATTTCCTCATCTTCCTCATGAGTGACCGATAGAAGGGTCCAAGCCTCCTTAACCAATTTTAGATGAGCAATTATTCTAAACTTGTTAGGAGTAAGTCCACTAGCAAGAGTTTAATGCTCTATAGTTAAACTTATGTGCATCTCCCTCGGGTGTGGTCCACTCACTATGCAGTTTATCAGGAGGAGTATAACCATCTATAATGGATCCCCAAACCTGGTGGTTATAGGCATTTCAGAAAATATCAATACGAGATTTTCAAAATTCATAATCACTTCCATTAAAGAATAGAGGTGTGTTAACTAACATACTGCCTTCTTCCTTGGCCATCTAGAATGTTTTTAAGATTCTTACTTATGATTCTTTTTAGGATCTAACTTTGGTTGTTAAGCCCTATATGAACAACCTTACTCTGATACCAATTGAAATTATATGTATGTTAATCCTAAAAGTGGGTGAATAAGATTTATTTAAATTTCTTTTTAATTTCCCTGATTCAATTGTTATTAAGCTTATTAATTGAATTAATCCCGGTGCTATTAGCCAATTGAGTTTTGCACTTGAATGATTTTATGCTTGAAAAAGAAGTGCTCAAATGTATTGCATGTTAATATGTACTAAAGATTGCAATGCTTGATCACATCAAATAAATGTTAAGTAAATGAGGTAAACAACAAGCAATCACATAACACACAAGATGTAAAGTGGTTCGGCACACTGACCTACATCCACTATCAAAGCTCACAACCGAGCTACCATAATTTCATTAAGATTGAATCACATACAATCAAGGTAAAATTTATAAAACCTACTACTTTCCTAGCAAGCTAACCAACACTTGGTGTCTCCAGCGAGTGTGATGTTCCTTCCAATGTCTCCAGTGAAAGGCAATGGTCTCATGTGTTTAAAAATTAAAAACTAAAAACAAATATCACCTCTTGAAGGTTGGTTTTGCTTTTCTTACCAGATGGAGATGTTCCTCAATGAGATTGGTGAGACTAGTAGTCCTTAATTCCTCTAATGGTCTCTTCAAGCTTGTAGAGCCTTCACCGGTGGGTTGATCCTCCTTGAGCAAGTGTGTCTTGACTTTCCCACAAAGGTTTTCACTGAGGTTTCACAATGGACAACCCTTGAAGTCTTCCTCTTGAAGATTTGCTTTAGCAAGAACATAGAGGAAGAAGAGAATGGTCTTGGGATAGATTTACCTAATCTCAGCTCATGACAGAGACAAGTGTTGATTCACAATGAGTGAGGAATAAAGTCTCTCAAGAATTCCCAAATTTTATGCAAGAACCATTAAAGAGTTTTAATAGAGCTCATCTCTATTTATATTGGATAAGAATAGACCTCATCAATCGATTTGGAATAACCCACAATGGTCAAATAGCCCTAGCCCTTGATTTGGAATCATTTTTTTTAATTTTGGTTCTCATTGACTCAAACTAGACTTCACGGCACGACCTGGATTGAGCTGGCATCAGTCAGTTCAATCTAAGATTAGCTGGTGTCAGGAAAGTTGAGCCAGAACCATGGACTGAATAAAAGTCTACTCAGAATTGAAAACCATAGAATTCTTGGTTCGATTTGGGATTGATCCAATAAGTGAAGGTTTGATCCCTTAAGTGCAGTTTAAGCCAACACCCTCTTGTTGGATCCTAGCTTGATCCGGCCTCTATGTTGAATGCTGAATTTACCTTAGAAAAGTTGTAAAAGGCTTGAGATTGCCACTCTAAGGTCCAAGGAGGTTGAATGACTTGTAAACCCGTTTGGAACCTTTGGTTCATTATTTACCTTATCATCTTACCTTTATTTACATTTTGAGCTTGAATGAGGCATGAACCCTTTGGGATGAGTATCGCATGTTCGTGGATTGCTTCCTTGGAGACTTCTTAGTCTTTGGATATGATCTTCATGTAGTTGGGACCCAAGAACCTCCTAGACTCTAACATGACTTTGTACATACATATCATGTCCTAGTCTATACATTACATGTATTTTATAGTTCATATAATTTACAACATATATATTTACAGGTTCCATCATTTTGCCTTAATGGAGGGTCCCACTTGCTCTTGTTTAATCCCTAAGAGAAGGGTCCAGATCATTGCTTCTTCCCTAAGAGGAAGGTCTAGACCTCATGTTTAATCCCCTATGAGTATGGTTCAGACCTCATGTTTAACTTCCATGACTAGGGTTCAAACCTCATGTTTAACCCCCATGAGTAGGGTCTAAAACACTGTTAGTAAATCTACCTTATGAGAAGGTCCATTGTTCACTTTTCAAAACAAATCTTATTTGAATTTTCAAATAGATGTTTTTTATAACTCACTTCTTATATTTTTCAAACTTTTAAGACTGAACACTTTCAGTGAAGAAACGGATTCAGAAGTCTCCAAACATATGCAAACCAATAACTTTCAAAACAAAACACTTAGGTATGAAAAAACGATTTGGAACACTTAAACAATTACTTTTTATGCCTTTCAAAACATAACGATCTAAGAGACATAAGGCATGTCAACATAGAGATATATTCAAAGATTTCAAATCAAAAACAAAGATAAATGATTCATAATTCATTGATTTGCTTGACCCATCTAAGGTTCACATTAAGAATAAATCTCTTACCGGAATTAAGCATATAATTCAAAGTTTCATGACATTTTAACATGATTTGGAGGCCAAATTTATTAAATGATAACACTTACAATGTGAAAGAAACTATCAATCTTCACAATAAGATGTCAATAAAATGATTAGAGATCCATAACAATGAGATATATCTAAAGTATTAATGGGAGAATCAAATTTATAAATTTCATATCAAAGATATTAAGGGATGAATATAATTCATGCTAAATCGATTAGAACTCTCACACTTGATCATAACACAACAATTTCACATGGATCACATTACTTTCCAGATTTTTATCATAGAACAAGCATAGAATAAAGGTTCTATTGAGGGAAATTGATGTGGATCTTATCAATTCACTCGGAATTCAACTGGATCTATTGATTCCAAAGAGGTTAGATGTAAAACATATAGAACCACTTGATAATATTAAAAAATCACTTTAGAAACACATAGATCTTAAAGATTATTAAAGGAAAACATGAATAGATCATATAAAATTTAATTAAATAAAAGTAGATCTAATAATCAAAGGAGAATCAAATATAAACAAAGCACAAAACTGAGATTCAATGATCTAAGGTATGAGAAATGATACAATATAAAAAACAAAGCCCAATCATTCTTTAATGGATGAGATTCATAAAAATTTACCTAAAATCCTTAAGGAAACTTATGAAAACACATGGATCTAATATTATTCAAATCCATTTGAAATCCTTATAAAGAATTCATAGAAAACACATGGATCTAGGATTCTAAGAGTAAAAATTGATGCATATTAAGCATAATTACCTACAAATTCAATTAGATCTAAGAACAAATGAGAAATCCCATAATCAGTGCAAAACACTTTGAAATCACATTAAGGAAAATAAATGCATGTAATGCATAATTACTTACAACAATATTGAATCCTTGCTCATTTCAATATCTAAGCAACAATCCTCAAGAAAACCTCTATATATATATATATATATATAACTATAGATCCATAAGAATTACTATTGAAAATCCATAAATTCTTCTTAACTTGGGCTAGATCTCTAGTAGCTTACCTTTCTTTCTATAGGGAGATCTCTCTTCTTCTCTCCCAATTATCTCTCCTTTCTCTTTCTTTGGTTGTTTCTTATGTGCTTGGGTCCTAAATGGCCATCCCTTAGGTTATATTTTGTCTTATGGGGGTCCTACCCAAATTGGGTAAAGATTTCCAAGGAATTTTCACATAATTTTTCTAAACTTTTTCATCTATGGGCGATTTTGGACTCTCAGGAACCATTTTCCAAAATGTTTGCATTTTGGGATTGATCTTGGGGGGTTGATCCTAACCTATCTATAAGTTAGAATTGAGGCTAGTTTGCACCCAAATGTTCATCTGCTCACTCGTGTGGGTCTATAACCTTCCCAAAACATGTGGGGGTACTTCAAAAGCATGTGTGGGGGGTTCCATACATATGTGGATGTACAATGTGCATGTGTGCGGGGTGTTACGGGACCACCTCGTGCTATGTGATTATGTCTTGTATAAATTGATAATGTATATCAATGTATTTGGTTTGCCTTTGATACTTAGGATCCTTCATGTATGACAATGATGCCATGCTATCAGTGTGAACCATAATGGGATCCTTGGCACTCTTTATGATTCCAAGTTCTGACGAAATCTTCAGAGCTAAATAACCTCCTTGTACAATAGTATGACAGGTAATGTACTCTGACTCCATCGTGGATAAGGAAATACATGATTGTTTCTTACTGCTCCAAAAAACATCTCACTTGCTAAAAGAAATGCAAATCTAGACGTAGCTTTGCTCTCATCCAAATCACCACCCCAATCTACATTACTATTGCCTCACAAATGCTAAGTTTGTTTCCTAGAAGCATAGCACATAGTCTACAATCCCACATAAGTATCAAAGAATACACTTTACTATTTTCTAGTGCGTTAACCCAGGATTGATTTGGTAATGACTGACTAATTCTATTGAAACACCTATTAAGGTTCTTAGACTCCAATTATAAATCTTGATCTTGATTGTACTTACCCTCAAAATCTTGCATGGCATATCATTACCCATCAAGACAACTCCACTTTCAATGGACTTATAGGTGGAAAATGTGTCCCTATTGGGATACATATGATAAGGAAAACCTGAATCAAGAACCCAAATGTCATGAAAACCATCATTCCCAACAATGACAGACAAAACCATGTTAACATCTAACTCTTCCTCCGCATTGTTAGCCGCATTTAAGGATTTAACTTTCCCATTCTTTTCTTTGAGCTTAGGATAATTATCCTTAATGTAGCATTTCTTATGGAAATAATAACACACCAAATCCTCTTGGGATCTACTAAATCATTTCCTCTTTGTCTTCACATGAGTAATGAGGTCCTCAGCCTCAACCTCACCAATAGAGCCCTTTTTTTCTCATCTTGTTTGAAAGAAGGGTTTTTGTAACCTCCTCTAAATCAATAGAATCCTTCCCATAGAGTAGAGTTGTCACAAGATACTCATATGATGAAGGAAGTAAATAAAAAAGGATTAGGGCCTTACCTTCTTTCTCAAGCTTTGACCCAATACTTGTCAAGTACTAAAAAATAATCTTATAAACTTGTTAAGATGTACAGAAATACCCATACCTATGTATAGAGTTTCTACTTGAGGTAGAGACGATTCGTAAGGGATTTCATCATCTAAAGGATTTCAAGAATTAACCAAAGCTTTGCTACAAAATCTTCATTCAAAATATTATACAAACACCTCATCCATAAGGCACAAATGGATCACACTCCTAGCCTTAAAGTCATAATCCTTCCAGCCGCTTTCCAACATCCCAACAGGTTTTCCCTTTAATGCCTTATGCAAACCCTATTGAATTAGTAGTCTCCAAACTTAACTTTCCATAAGCCAAAATGTTCTTTCTGTTAAACTTCTCAATCACGAACCTTGTAGTTGCCATTGTAAAATCCCTAAGGCAAAGAATCCTTACCTTGTAGCTCTAACCTTTAACTCTGATACCACTTTTTTGTGACAAAACTACACAACAAAATAAAACATGGATCAGATTCAAGTATGCAATGTGAGTGAAACAAGATGAGAAAATAGCAAACAACACAATATTTAATGTGGTTCAATAAGATTACCTACATCC
>JAOXJP010229695.1:0-10906 GCA_025762735.1 Platanus orientalis | reverse complement strand
GTCCTAAGTGTTGATTAAAGTCTAAAAGACATCAACACCAAGGAACCTTGACTATTAACTTTAATCTCAAACAAACTTTTATTGAATTCGAATTATGTAAGAGAATTGTTGTATTTTTATTATATTTTTTAATTCTAATTCAATAAAAATAATTAAAGAAATTAATAAATAACCATTATCAATTACAACATAAAAATATTAAATTAACTTATTTTCAAATATTTTATTTATTATAATTGATTTGTGTTAACAGATCATAGATTTGAGGACTTTACCTCATTTATGGACATACCTTTATGAGCATCTTTCCTATTCTACTAAGAATTCTTTCTCCTGTAGCTAGTAGGAACTAAATTCATAGAAATTTAATCTCACATTGCTAAGGAACAAGAATTTTATTGAGTATATACTAAAAGGCAGTTTGATACACTGTGAATTGTTTTTTTGAGGTTATGCTATTCTACAAAACACACGCACATGCGTGCGCCACGGTTCGTCGTGTCGTGCCATGCTATGATATGCTATGCGCACGTGCGTGGCCAAGGGTCCTAATTTAGTCATTAAACCTCATCTTTATTTGTTTTTTTTTTAGTTTTTTGTTTAATGAAAAATTAAACATTTTGACTATTGGAGTGCCCATTTACTATATGGCCCTAAACAGAGCGGAATGGCGGAACAGGATTCATGACTTCGTGTAGCTAACCCCAAATAGTTGGGATAAGGCTGTTTTTTGTTGTTGTTGTTGTTGTTGTTGTTGAGTACCCATTTACTAAACCGTTTTCTACTCCCGGGAAAATGAGTTAATGGGATTAAAGTTGTGACTATTGAAGGACCCATAAATGGTCTAGCCATTTTTTACTTTTAGTAGACAAAATAATGGGTCATAAACATGAGGGATATGGCTCCAATAGTCATTTTGGCTAATTCTATAAACACATTATGGGGGATATGTATATTTTGCTTATGAGTATTACATATAATTTGTATGTTTTATTTTCATCCACTTCTCTCCTAAAATCGTCTGAGACATACCATCGTGGAAAGTTCGCCAAGACTCTACTATTGAGTGCAACATAGCAAGGACGATACTAGATGACTGTTAAATCTTGGAGACTGACTGTCTAGAACCCTCCGCACTAAGGAAGAGATCCGAAAAGGGGACACAAAATCAAGATTAAGGGCAATGTCGATGGTAAGAAAAACCTCCACCACGTTGCAGTTCATATCTTGAACAAAAATTGCTCTCTTTTAGCGGTAAAACATATATGATGACATTTTATCAAATTTGTAAAAATAGAGGAAACTTGAAGCACTTGAATAAACCCATTTTAATAATTTAATTTGCAGCTGATGAAGCAACAATTAAGAATACACATGTCAAAAAATGAAAGCTTCAACCCATGATCATAATACACTGAAGTAAAATAAACAAGTTTCCAATATGATAGAAACAATGATACAAAATTTTAAGGGATAAACTGAGATGGTTGGACATTTGAATCTAGTTCATGAGACCAGAGATTATACAGACACAAAGTATCACAAGATAAATTCAACCACGTGTCACACAATTGGTTCTATTTAGCCTTCCATTTTGGTGAATTTGGCTTCTACCCATGCTAAATTTTAATTCAAGCTGTTTGTAGACGAATTCACTGCAGAGTGATAGACTTTCTCTTTCTTTTTTAAAGCATAAAATCTTACTGAAAATGAAAAAGAAAAAAGAAAAGAAGAGTCATTCTCTGTTTCCAATCATTATAATTGGTCTCTTTAGTCTTCTGGTACTTTTTCCTCTAAATTATTTATGTCTCTCCTCTCACAAGACTCTAATCAGTCCTCTTAATTTTCGGTCAAAAAGGTATGGTCTGGTATTTTCCGTCCTCGTGTTAAAGCTTTTATTTAGATAGCTACTCTCAGTAGGATGAATACTTTGGATGTTCTACAACATCACCAGCTTTACATGATGCTATTGCCTCAAGTCTGTCTGCTTTGCATGAAAGATAGTGAATCTGGAGACCACATCATGATTCACTGTGAATTTGCTTCTTTCATTTGGAATCTTTCATGTCATGTTTGCCGATTTGTTGGGTTATGCCTCAAAGCTTATTGGACCTTGTGTGGCAATGGAGTTGTGTCTCCCTGGAGCCTCATGCAAAAGAATATTCTGGTTGTCCTTGCTTCATGGCATTTGTTGGGGTATCTGGAAAGAAAAGAATAGAAGTTGAAAAAGTCTCCTTCCAAGACTATGGACTCTATTATCCTTGAAGTGACATCTTAGGCTTTAGCATCTTTGGATCTTGGGAGGGTTATCTATTAATGACCTCATAAGGGATTGGCACACGTCTTTTCTTTCTCTTTGCCTTCCATGTAATCCGTAATTTTTTTTCTTTTTTTGCTAATGTTTGTTTATTCTTTCCCCTTTCTTTTTAATAGAGTATGTTATTCGTCAACAAAAAAAAGGTGAATTAGAAAGAAGAAACCATCTCCAAGAAAACAAACCATTAAGTAAACCAAATTTTGTCGACTATATTGCCAGAAAACATCCTTCCTGATAAATATGAAGATATGTCCAAAGTCATGACTGATACAAGGTAATCGATCTCTATGGTGAAAGGTAGAAATCAAGTAGGGGGTTTTCTTCCAGTTCCAACTCATCACAGTTGCAGGGGAAAATTATTCTACTACAAACAAATAAATTTTCTGACTTGAGCAAATATCACAGAAGCTGAACCAGCCACATCAACAAACACAAGGATCACATCTCTGCTACTACTGGTAGCTATGCAACCAATCTCCATCTCCAATTCCTTATTTTTGACAGTTTACATGGTGAAATTCTAAACTATGTTAGCTATAAACTAAGATCTAGAATTTATCAATTTTGACGATGCTATATATCAAAGTTTCCTAATGTTTATCATTGTATTTCTAAAATATTTTGAAGGTCAAGTAAATTGATACACTTCTTAATTTGATAATTTTTCAGTATACATTTTAATTGCTTACAAGACTAGACTTGACCAAACCTTCAACTACAATTTTTTTAATGTAAGAAAGATTAATATTACCAAAACAGATAAGAAATCCTAAAGATACAAACTTAGCAGCACATATAAGCTTACTAGTTTCCCCACCCCCCACTATGATATCCCACCCAACCACCCAATTGCTATACTTCACATTAATACATTCTTTACATTGAGAAACCCAACGAAACACTCTACCCTTAGCCTTCATCCACACTATGGGAAGGTTCACTATAGTTCTCAAAAACCCTTCTATTTCTTTACAGCCATACCACCCAGCAAGTAGCCGCTAGAGCCAATTGCATCCTGCCCCTCCTAGGGAGCCTGTGTATGCCACCTCAATACTAAGTTTTTCAACACCCAAGGAAACACCCATTCTAGCCTGAATTTTTTCATCATAGCCCCCCCCCCCCAATTTCTTTAGTAAAGGGACAATGAATGAGGATGTGATATGCTGATTCTTCATCCCGCATGCATAGAACACACACATTTAGAAGACACACACCCCATTTCTTGAGGTTGTCCACAGTTGGAATTTTTCCCAGGCTTGCAATCCACAAAAACACCCTCACTTTTGTTGGGGCCATTAAAGACCAAATCATCTTCCAAAGAAAGACCCCCTGCTGCCCCAGTCTACCATCTCAAAGCCTGAATTCACTGTGAACCTTCCATACCCTTCCCTATTCCATAGCTTCACATCCTCCTCCACCATCCGAGGATGTAATCCCTCCAACCTCTCCAATTGGCTATCCAACTCTGGGATCTCCCAATCATTCAAAGGCTTTAACTCAACTCACCTGACTTTCTGAATGGATTAAGTTTTCCTGCATTTTAAACAAGCTATAGTTTGGTGAAACTATACATGGTTAATTGTGAAGGGGAGAGTGAAGGCATATGGACTTAGAAAACTGCAGCTAGTGGTCAGTTATCTTTCAATGCTACATGGAATGTCTTTGCCCAACATGTATAGTAAAAATTTGAGAAAGGATCTCCTACACCCAAACTGTTTGTCCCCCTCTGTGCCCACACACAAAGGGTGGGCTGTAACGTAACAACGGCTTTTAAATGAAAAAGGAGGTACACAAAATAAGGGGTGTATGGGGTTAAAACAGAAAAAGAAAAAAAAGGTGTTCAAATGAAAAGGTAGGTAACCAAAAAGGGGCAGCAAATTAAAAAATAAAAACATTGCATGTCAACCTGTGGTGTAGGGATACGGGGGACAAACAAATTTGGGTGTAGGAGATCATTTCTCAAAAAAATTACACATGCACCAGTGTCCCTGTGAGATTTGGGGAAACAAGTAAAGCACCCAAACCCATACCTATACCCAAGAAAAAATGGCCTCATGGAAATTAAGAGAAAATAATTTGAGAAAAATACATGTGGGGTGGCCCAGTGCACGAGGCTCCCGCTAACGCAGGGTCTGGGGACGGCAAGATGTACGCAGCCTTACCCCCATTTCTGGAGAGGCTGTTTCCGTGACTTGAACCCGCGCCATCAAAGACGCTAACGGTAAGCCTTACCATTGGGCCAAGCCGCCCTTTTGAGAAAAATACATGTATAGTAAAAAATTACACATGCCCCAGTGTCCCTGTGCGATTTGGGCAAACAAAAAAAGCACCCAAACCCATGCCTATACCCAAGTAAAAATGGCTTCATGGGGATAATGAGAAAGCATACACATTAGCAGAATAGCACCAAAAATTCTTGAACATCAAAAATGAAATCTTTTAACAAAAGTTATATTAACTCCTGGTTCAGAAACCCATAATGGCTTGTTTGCTGATTTGGGCTTAAGGTAATCGAAGAAGCATGAAGAGCAGAAAAATAAATAAAGCAGTACAGCTTCTAAGCCAAATTTGTGATTATGGACTAGAATAATGTTCACAAAATCAAAAGGGGAATATGAATGGAACCTATTAAGAGCCTACATGACTATTTAAACAGTAGGATGCAAAGTCCCTTCCTAATCCTGATCTAAACAGAATCAGTAGAGATGCAATCTTGGTTTGGTTGTTACATGGGTCTGATTAGAGAATGAAGAGCCTGTTGTCTAACTTCTAGTGGGAAGTAAGCATCAATTTTGTATTGCATGGAGAAAAACTGTGGTATTCAACAAGAATTTAAGCTAATGTGAACATCTAACAAACCTTTCAAAAACACGATAATAGCATAGTGCACAGAAGTATTAACATAACACTACATATAAACCAATATAAAACACTATGTATAAAACCTTCTATACGGACACCTTCTATACGTATGTGCTGCTAGCATATACTATTCTAGAACATAATTTTTTGACTGCAAAGAACTACAACAACCATTTCATAACCCAATATTCGAAGAAATTGCACTAACATGCAGCAAGTGAATGTTCTAAGAGTTGAGATAGCCTCACCAGCTCTGAGGCATCCCCTCAATCCCATCTTATTAAGCAAACATGGAGAGGGGATGACAAGCAACTTGCAGAAGAGAGGATAAACACCAACATCTTGCTAAGTATGGCAATAATAGCATAATCTCTTTCCAACCAGATGACCATTGCCCCCACTCAACATTTCACCACTAAATGGGGGTTGAGAGAATGCCTCAAAAAAAAAAAACAGTGAGGCTATACCCTTCCCTTCTACTAATTCATAGAGAGAAAACTAAAAGGAAAAAAGAAACTACCTGAATCTTGTACTTGGTAAGGCATCCTGCCCTTTCAATATATATAAAAGGAAGTCCTGATAAGAAAAAGACGCCTTCATGAAGAAAGAAACTTCCCAGGCAAGCCAGTTGAAAATCATTAAAATGAGTGATCAGGTACTGTACCACAAACAAAGAGAAGTATATAATCAGATAAGAAATCTCATTCATTACATTTGGGATTGTGAAAGACCAGTGAATTACACACAAGAAAACCTAGACCAGACTCAAGCACCACTGAAGGTCCATATGTGTTTTTAAGGTGAATTGAGAAACCACTTTTCATTTAGAAGATAATAAAAAATGATACCGAACATTGACAGTTAAATAGAACATTATCCTCAGTCACACCTAACCCAAGAAACACTAGGATGTGTATTCTATAATCAAACAAAATTACAACCATCCGAAATAATTACTAGTAGGTATTCTGCAAGTAACACCATGATACTCCTACAGCAAGCAGAGAAACAGAGAAAAATAAAATTAAATTAAAATTAAAATTAAATTGAATAATTCATTTTTTAATTGAAGAAAAACAAAATTAAAACGGAAAAGAAATCACATACGCTAGAATAAAACTGCTTATCACAACATGCTGATTAACCAAGGTGTTTTCTGTTTGACGCATTATTCTCTGGCTGAAAATGAGGGATAGTGAGGAAAACATCTATCAATTCTTGACTGAATTTTATCAGCCATTTGCATGTCTCCTAAGGCACCAAAAGACAGATCCAAAACAGGAACAAACCTAACGAATTCCACGAATCATCAAATACTCAATCTAAGAAAGCAACTAGAGCAAAATTTAAATCCTATAATCACAAAATATATCGAATGCCGCCAAAAAACAGTGTCCTTTAAACATTCCTAAAGATTATCAAAAACGTAGTCAAAATCTTCGAAAGTAAAGAGAGAGAGAGAGAATCCGAAATTCGAAATCCACAACTCGAATCAGAATCTCATATCGCAAACGAAATCTATCGAACCGTCCTGCATTCCTAACTCAACAACTCGACGAGATGAAATGCATAACAAACATTCTTGTAAACATCACCACATCCACGGATCCAAAACCAGCAATGCCAAATAGATAGAGAGCGAGAGATCAAAATCCAAGACAATAAAAAATGCAAGAAACGGAAAAACATCTACAGAGAACTGTAAAATTGTAAAGCTAGAAAAAGCGGTAACGAGAGTCGAAGCATCAGTAGTAGTAGAAGCAGCAGAAACAGTACCATCCAGGCAGATTCGAAAACGGACGCCATTAAAACCGCCGAGAAGAGCTCGATCTCAGGCGAGTGAGACAGAGAAGATTCGAGAAGATAAAGAGGGGGAGAGAAGGGGGGGTGGCGGAGGGAAAGAAAAGGAGCGGAGGGGGGAGAGTGAGAGAGGGCCCTATATCGACCGGAGAAAGAACACCAGCCTTAGAGCATTACAATGGCCGTGACAGACTGTCCACGTGGGGAACCGAGTTTTGTAGTCTTTCTTTTCCGCCTTTTTTAAATATAGAATATTGTCCCCCACGGCTAAACTCTAAAACAGGCGGCCTTTTTAAAGCCGGCCACACCACCACGACCCAACGTGTAGAGGCTGATGACGGCAGATTTATGATTCACCACGCCTTTTTTATATTCTCAAATTACCCTCATTCGCATAAGCGAACAACCGCTAACTACCAGTCATCCGCGACTCATCGGCATCCCACCAGCTGCAGCCTTATGACAGACCAATCAGGATGCAATTAGCTTGTCCCTATTTGGGTTATTTCTGTCTTTATGGTAGCAAATGGCTAGTATACTGTCCACAATACCCTTGTATATGGCCACGTCCCGCGTTATGATTGGACCAGCATGGGAGGAATAAGATTAGTGTGTGATAAGCAGTCTTAGGTGATTTCACTTTTCCATTGTTGCCATGTGTTCTTTTTAGGGCAGTTGACATGCGTAGACAGTAGGATTGCACCATGGATCGTCTCCGGCAAAACCATGTCCAGCAGATCTCAACACTGGTTTATTTCTACCCCGGGTCATCTCCACCTTGGATGTGTTCAGTGTTTATAAGCATCAATTTTGCACTGACACATGGTAGAAAAAAGAAGTGAATTGCATCCTTGAATCATTGGCAAAAAAAAAACATTTTTTTCTTTTTTTCTTATGTGTCAGCCCTAAATTGATGCTTGATTGAAGCATGACACATTAGGCTTGGAAAAGATTGGTATGAAAATCAGCTTTTCCTGATGTACTAGAATGACATCAGGGGTGGACACATCAGCATTGAAAAATGATAAGCACCCCCAAAAAAGTGAAAGTCACTTTTCGGCAGTAATGTAGCAGCCCCCTGTTGTCATTCTAATACATCAGAAAAAGCTGATTTCGGTACCTACACCCAGACCATCTAGGCTGAGACAATCCGGGCCGTGTTATTTCCGTATCCAGGGATTAAATGTCATTTCAGTAGAAAGCTTAAACTTTGCCATGTCACGTGACTGAATGGGCTCCACACGTCCCACTCACATCCCACACGCGCCAAGCCAATTCGAGTATGTTCCTCAAATCTGTTCTAGAGCATAACTATTGCATATTGGAATCATCCCTACTTTAAATGGAGAATGAATTAACAGTTCAATACATATTCTTTTTCATTTCTTTTTTGGATATAATATTAATATTCAGCACACAATATGGTGCCAAGGTATTGTAATTATATATTAAAACAGTAGCCACACGCCCCTTTTTCTCTTATCCATGTAGACGCTTGCTTTTTTTAAAAATCAAATTTCCATAATGCCCTTTAAAAACCATTTGTATATAGAATATACCCAATGAAGAAAACCATCTTCAAAATTTAAATGTAGTTTCTATCCTAAAACCCTTTCTCTTTCATAAACGATAGAATTTTTTTTCTCTCTCTCATAATCTCTTTCTAAATTTTCTTCCAAAAACTCTCTAAAATCTTTTTAAATAATCTCTTAACTTTTAATTATTCTAAGCAACACAATTTAAAGAAATCTATGATAAACATCCTCTAAATCTTTCTAAAATCCCTAAAATCTCCCTTATTACAAAGACCCAATTCCCCCTAAACGTGGAGATACATTAAAAATACCAATCCAATCGACATATGTCACGTGTCCAACTTCATCATATCTATATATTTTTTGTTCCTAAAGTCTCTAAACTCTCTCTAGCAAATTTTTTGTTCTTAAATTTTTCCCAAACACCCTGCACCCTCTCTTTCTCTTCTAATGGTTTTCTTTCCTATCTAATTCTCCCACATCCCTAAAATCGTTATTTACAATATCTCCCATAGTTTTTTAAATCTCTCCTTCTTAACCCTAAGAAATTTACATGTTTCTAATCCACTTAAATTGTCGATACTAAATACCCACCCTCCAATCCAATTTAAATGGTAACTCATGTCGTTTGATTCAAGTTTCCAATGTAACACAAATTCTTCTTCTCTAATTATTGTTAAGTATCTAATTAAAAAAGGTAACTCAATGATGTCTCTTTATTATGTTTCCTATTTAACACAAAATCCCTTTTTTCTAATTATAGTGATCTAATTAAAGATAGCATTATAGTGACAAAGTAAATAGGCAAGGCTATGTCGACAGATAAGAGTTGTGTATAATCTAGGGCAAGCCAGATTAACGTACTAGATTCCTAACATTAGCATTGTGAGAGACTGTAGATGGGGAAGAATCACCAAGTCAAGATCCCATTTGTGGCCAGTGCTTATGCAATAAACTATGTTAGAGGTTTATGAGATGTCTAATGACTCAAAATCACGAAGGATTTGAACTCTCGGCTTCTCAAATTTCTTTTCACACATCTTTGTTGTTATGCTTTGTCTTCTCCAATTGCCTAATAGATTTTAAAACATTTCTAGATTTTCCACATTAACACCTTCTCCAATTTCTTCTTATGTTTTTAAATTAATCATCTTCCATGTTTTACTTTCTACTGCCATGCTCATTGCAAATTATATTCTAGATAGATACTTACTAATCTATCTTTGTTAGTTAATGTACTATTTCCAACCGAGCATCTAGCATATATTAAAATCTTTATTTCATCGTATCAAGTCCATCTCCTTTTCCAGTGGGTAGTTCATGATTCAAGTGATCCTGTCGTGTTTCAATTTATCTTCCAAAAAGAATTGTTATGTGTTCTTTAGATGAATTGATTAGCAATCTAATTTTTGCTTCATCATGCAAAAATATCATTCATGAGAGCGACGGGGGATGAAATCAAGCCTTGGTTCCAGCCAAAGGAGTTGCTTAGTTACACAAGCAACACTGAATGGGTCCATAGAGTCAATTGATCACTGAGGATTATATATATATATATATATCATCATCATCATCATCATTTTTTTAGGGTACTATTTAAATGGTAGAAACCAATATTCCATCTCTGACAATGGCAGCCTTAGGATTCAGAGGGGGGAGGGGGTTGATTATATAACTGTACATGCATGTGGGGGTGGTAAAGATAAACTTTGTTTGGAGGTGATTTCAACAATGATATCTCATTTTTTTCTCTCATTCCAACTTAATCTTATGATCCCATATCTCCTTATCATGATAACATAAAAGTACATATATGTTGTTTAGTGATTATAGACTACTATTATGGGGTTCCTAGATTTTCTTTTGAAAATTGATATGTTGCTTGGTGTTTGTGTAAGTTGATCACATGTGGATAGATACACAAGTGTTTCAATAGATTTTTTTTATTTCTATATTAAAATGTAAATTATATATATATAATTAATTAATAAACAAATTTTATTCAAATTTTCTCTCATTTTTAATTAATGGCCTAAATCTCTCATAACTAGAATTTCTTTTTTTTAGTTAATGTCAGGGTGGAAGCAAAGGGGGTTACATGGACACCCTTATGATGTTTCTTTTATATATATATTAGCCTCATGCCCTTTCTCTCTCATCCATGTGGACACTATCTAATTTTTTGTTAAATTTTTCCAAAACACCCATTAAAATATTCCTCTTCTAATAACGTGGGTCTCTCAACTCTTATATTTTTTATACGATTTTTTCATAATTTATTAGTTTATATCTTGAAAATATTCAATGTATATCTTTAAATATTAATTTAATTACCTCTCCTAAAGTTTCTCACACTTACATTTTCTAAAATCTATCTTTCTCTTCTCTACAC
>JAOXJP010229694.1:0-24882 GCA_025762735.1 Platanus orientalis | reverse complement strand
CACTTCAGCTAAGGAAGCATGGGACTTACTAGAAGTAACCCAAAAAGGTACCAATGTGGTTAAGAAGTCTAAACTTTAAATGTTTACCACTAAGTTCAAAGAACTTAGAATGGAAGAAGATGAATAGTTCATTGACTTCTATACTAAGCTTCAAGACTTAGTTAACTCCAGAGCAGGACTTAGAGACCCACTGAAACCTGATGTGATTGTAAGGAAAATCCTTAGATCACTTTCAGAAAGATCCAGACCCAAAGTGACTGCTATAGAGAGAAGCAAAGATATTGATACCTTGATAGTAGAAGAACTTGTTGGGTCACTCTAGACCTTTGAGATGACCTTCAAACCAAATATCAAAAAGAATAGAGTTTCTCTCAAAGTTGAAGAACTGTCAAATCTAAAAGAAAATTCCTATGATGAGATGGTCTTCATCACAAAAAGGTTTAGGAAATTTTATAAAAAAAATGCAAAAAACTTTAAGAGAAAATTTTCCTCTAGAAACCCCAAGGATTCATCAAGGAGAAAGAAAATCTACAAGGATGAAGTCGTTTTCTATGAATGCAAAGGACGTGGTCACTTTGCCTCTAAGTGTGCCAACAAGAAATCAAAATCTAGGGGCAAACACAAGAAGGCAATGGCTGCCACATGGGATGACAACACTGATGATTCAAATGAAGAATCATCTAGCTCTGATGAGGATTCATCAAAAAAAGCAGTTGCATTTGTTGTTTTCACTCAAAATGACTCTAGTAGTGATAATGAAAGTGAAAGTAAAAGAGAATGTGAAAATAATGAGACTGAACTTTAAGGGGTGTTTAACAAACTCTTTGAAGAAAGCTCCACATTGGAAAAACTAGTAGCTCAACTTAAAAGTAAAAATAAAGAACTCTAAGTTCAATTGAGCAACACTAGTAATAAGTCTATTAAGAATGTGGAGTTACTTGAAACAAATTCCAGACTTCTAGATGACAATCATAGACTTAGAGAGACTGTTAAACAATTGGAGTCTAGCACCAAAGATTTCCCACTAAAAAAAGAGAATCAAGTTCTAGAACTAAAAGTAAATTCATTAGAATTAAAACTTAGAGATTTAGGAATAGTTCTCAATGTAGAAAAAGAAAATAGGAAAGTGGAATAGACAAAATTGACTGAAGAAAATGAAATCCTAGCTAAAAGGATTCTAGAACTTGAGAAACAAGGAAATGAGTCTAGAATTCTTGAATTAGAAGAAAAGGTCAAAAATCTAGAATCAAATATAAAAGAGGCTTATGAGTACATAAGTGACTTTGAGAACCAAGTCAACTCTCTAAATAAAATAAATTAAGAGTTGAATGTGACTTCCACTAAATTGACACAAGAAACTGTAGATCATCTCAATCTAATTGAAAAACTAGAAGATGACAAGAAAAAGTCAATGACCATGCTTACCCTTAGGAACTCTAAACTTGAAAGAATGCTTACAATGGGTAAGTGTAGTGGTGATAGGAGAGGACTAGGGTTTAACAACTTCTCTAATCACAAAAAGGATCAAACCATTGCCTTTATAAAAGGGAAGGAAAAAGTACAAAATCCTCCTCCAAAGCAAAAACCAAATGAAGGAAATCCCACAAGAATACCCTTACTCATAAGGTCAAGCTTTTTCCCAACCTCCCAAGCATTTGGGAAATTGGCAAAAAGGTCATATGCCTTATCAAAAGCAAAAAAAAAAAAAATTGATCATAGGCAAAAGACTCCCTATAAAGGGAAAGGCATAGACACATCTCAACCTTCAACATCTAGAATTAAGGTGTCATATGGTAGAAGACCTCATTTCATCAAGGATAATACTCATGACGAAAGAAGAGCGACTTCTTGGAGAAACAACTTCCATGCATCTACATCTAGAGCTCCACAAATTACATGCTAATATTGTGGACAAATAAGTCACATGAAAATAGATTGTAGAAAAATGATGAATGATTTAAAAGCTAAATCATTCTAAGAAAATCAAAGGAAGTTGAACAAAAGAATCTAAAGAAAAGAGCATATTTCTAAAGAGTAGAACAAGAGAACCTTGAGAAGAAAAAGAGGATGATTCAAACTAGAAAAGTTAAACCAAAACAAATATGGGTCAAGAAAGATGAACTAAAATGTCTTGTAGTCTACACTGCTCTCAAAGCAGCAAATACCTCACAATGGTATCTTGATAGTGGATGACAAATCACTCTTCTCACACTATATTCTAGGAAGGGAATGTAGTGTATCTTTTGGTGATGAAAACACTACCAAGATTATAGGTAGAGGTATAGTTGAAATACCCAAAATTTCAACACTAAAAGATGTTCTATTTATTGATGACCTCAAACATAACCTTCTAAGCATAAGTCAAAAATTTTAACTTAGGTTATGATGTAGGATTCACCAAGGAAGGGTGTCATATAAAGAACAAAGAGGAAGTTGTAGCAAAAGGTATTCGCAATGGCGACAATTACTATATCTTTAGAAGTAATAGTCCAAACACATGTTTCATCACTAGGCTAGATGAGACAAGTCTTTGGCATCAAAGAGTTGGACATGTAAACTTTAGGGATTTGTCTAAGCTAAGTAGAAAAGACTTAGTTCTTGGGATTCCTAAGCTAAGTAGTCAAGAAAACCCTATATGTAGTAGTTGTCAACTAGAAAAACAAACTAGAGCATCCCATAAAAAGTTGACTGACATAAGAACCACTAGACCATTACAGCTAATCCTTATGGATCTAGCCAGACCAACGAGAACTGAGAGCCTTGGTGGCAAAAGGTACTTCATGATCATGGTAGGTGATTTCTCTAGATACACATGGGTATCATTCCAAAGAGATAAATCTAAAGCATTTGATGAGTTCAAAAACCTATGCATCAAACTACAAACTGAGAAAGAACTCATAATTAAGATAATTCGGAGTGACCATAGAGGTGAATTTGAAAACAACAAATTCACTAACTTCTGCAATGAATATGGAATTAAGCATAAATTCTCTACACCTAAAACTCTCCAATAGAATGTGATAGTAGAAAGGAAAAAATAAGACTTTGCAAGACATGATAACCGTCATGTTGTTAAGCAAAGAACTACCCAAAAGGTTTTGGGCTGAAGCTGTAAACACTGCTTGCTATACAAGAAATAGAGTGTTTTTAAGGCCAAGCACTTCAAAAACTCCATATGTGTTATAGAATGACAACAAGCCAAATTTGAAGTACTTCAAAAAATTTTGTAGCACTTGCTATATCTTGAGAGATAGAGAAAACATAGGTAAGTTTGACTCCAAAAGTGATGAAGGGATCTTTCTTGGATATTCACCTAGAGGCAAGGCTTATCGGGTCTTCAACAAAATAACTTTCAGCATGGAAGAATCTATTAATGTCATCATTGATGGTCAACTAAAGACTCAAACCAACAAGGAAGAAGAAAAATAAGAAAACGCTTAATATGAACTCAAATCACTTGAGAATGAAACCTATCATGACTCTGGAAGTGAGTTAGAAGGGATAGACAATGATGAAGTGAGGCACCCTAAGGAAAGAAGATTAATTAAGGGACACTCATCAAAGGACATAATTGGAGACTTAAACAAAGGTGTCAAAACTAGGAGACAACTTGAAAATCTTATCAATCATGTGTGTTTTACATCAACAGTTGAGCTTAGAAAAGTAAGAGAAGTTCTAAATGATCCAGATTGGATCCTAGCTATGTAAGAAGAGCTCAATCAATTTAAAAGGAATGGTGTATGGTACCTTGTTGAAAAACCAAAAGTTAAAACATAATCGGTACTAAAAGGATTTTCAAGAATAAGATGGATGAGCATGGAACTGTCATAAGAAATAAGGCTCATCTTGTTGCTAAAGGCTATGCTCAAATTGAAGGAATTAACTTCAAAGAGACAATTGCACTAGTAGCAAGAGTAGAGTTATTTTGTATCTTGTTTTCCATTCCATGCCATTTGAAATTTAAATTATATCAAATGGATGTCAAGAGTACATTTCTCAATGGAATACTTCAAGAAGAAGTGTATGTTGAACAACATGTAGGAGTCAAGGATCCACACCTACCAAATCATGTATATAGGTTGAAGAAAGCATTATTAGACTAAAACAAGCTCCAAGAGCCTTGTATGACAGAATAACCAAGTTCTTGATGAACCACCAATTTGTTAGGGGGAGTGTAGATAAAACACTCTTCATCAAGAAAAAGAATGGTCACATACCCATTTCCCTAATATATGTGGATGGCATCATTTTTGGGTCAACATGTGAAGAATTAACATATAAATTTGCACAGACTATGAAATCTAAATTTGAAATGAGTATGGAGGGAGAATTACGATTCTTTCTTGGGTTACAAATCAAGCAAACATCGGATGAGATATTCCTGAACCAATACAAATTTGCAAAAGTTCTAGTATCCAAGTTTGGACTTTCAGAGTCTAAACCTTTGGACACTCCTATCAGTACTAGTGAGAAAATAACAAAAGATATCAATGGAGTCGACATTGATCTCACTGAATATAGGAGTATAATAGGAAGTCTGTTATATCTGACAGCTGGTAGACCCGACATTTCCTTTAGTGTAGGTGCATGTGAGAAGTATCAGGCATCACCTAAGGAATTAAATATGAAGGTAGCTAAAAGGATCACTAGATATGTCCATGGGACAATCAACTTTGGCCTTTGGTATCCATTTGATACCGCACCAATGCTAGTTAGATTTTCAGATGCTGATTGAGCAAGAAATTTTGACGATCGTAAAATTACTAATAGAGGATGCTTTTATGTAGGTAATTGTGTAGTCTTATGGCACAGTCACAAGCAAAATTCCATATCATTGTCAACTGTTGAGGCATAATATATTGCCACTGAAAGTGGATGCACGCAACTGCTATGGATGAAGAAAATGCTTGCAGACTATGAGTTGTCTCAAGATACAATGAACTTGTTCATCGATAACTTACGTGCAAACCAAATTTCCAAAAACCTAGTGGAACACTCTAAAATGAAGCAAGTAGATATTCGACATCACTTCATTAGTGAATTGGCTGAAGAAAAGACAATCTCTCTAGAGTATGTGTTAACCGAGGACCAACTGGCTAAAATCTTCACAAAGACACTAAACTCAAAAAGATTTGAATACCTTCAAGGCGCAATGGGACTGTGTATGATCTGAATACATTCACAAAATTACCCTAACAATGAGTGAAAAATACTAATTAAGGGTAATATGGGAGAAACCGAGCAAAAATTAAGAAAATCAAGCCATTTCCTAGAAAGATTCCACTTTGGATTGATCCAAACAGGTGGTACTCACGGAATACGAATGTTTTTTAGTATTTAAAAAGGGGAAAAGCCTCATTTTGATCCTAGATCAAACTAAGATCAAACTAAGACATTTTATTACTCTCTTCTCTCCCCTTTGGTGCGAGATTTTCATTTCCCCTTCACCACACCATGTAAAAGCAAGATTTTGGAAAGGCTACCATACATGGGAAAGAACAACCTAAATGCCCCAGAACAACATCAATCAACTATGGAGCTTTCCAAAACTCCGCCACACTTCACAACTACAACCACATATACTGAAAGAAAAAGATCTTCATTGAGAGATATGTGAAACAAACAACCCTCTACAACTTCACCATAGGCACAACGATTCCCAATGACAGGAGGATGTAGATCACCGTAATCAAGGGCAAAGTGTAACAAGAAGCCGTGGGCATCTTCTACTCCAACATCCACAACACCATCCTCACATGTCTCTCCTTTGAGACAGAAGTGTACGGGGTCTGAATGCTCATCAATCTGAACCGAGTAGCGATGTTGTTGGGGATTGCTCACCCACCACCGATGTCACCATCTTTCCCAAGTAGGGGATTGACAAAGCTTACATTGTTGAGCTCTTTGAGAGAGAGGGCCACACTTGGTTTAGAAATTTTGCCACCAACGAGTGCTTCATGGTGTCTAAGGTTCTCAACATCATCTTGGTGCATAACTTACTATAGACGACCCACAAGACTGACATGTCAGAAGACATGGTCCATCTAGTAGCTAGTCTAATGGAGGGAAAGTCTATAGATGTCCTTGCCATCATATGCCATGTGATGTTGCAAACGTTGATCGACTATAGATTGAGGAGGGGTCTGCCCTATGGGGTGCTAGTCACCCAAATTTTCGAGCAGTGCGACATCTCGTTTCCCAAGGATGTCATGGTCCTACAATAAGGACTTCTAATTGATAATGCCACTATCAAGTGGATGGAAGGACAGAAGCAAGCTGCACCACAGGCAGCTCAGGCGGCTGGAGAGGCAACACAAACTGTCCCGACACCTGTACCCATGCCAGTAAAGGTTCCTCCACCTGTTATTGAGCCTACACTTGCAAGCATGTTTCCCTCAACTCGGACTGCCCCTATTCTTGGAGTATCTCCATTCTTATCAACACTCATCCAAGACATTCATGATGACCATGACCACATCTTTTAGTGATTTGAGAGACTAGACCAGAAGGTGGATAGCATGGATAAGAGACTTATCCACATTGAGGGCATAATTGATCCCTCACAAGCTCTTGAGCCACAGATTATAGTGGACATCCTCGATAGTGATGAGGATGAGGATGAGGATGGGAGTGATGAGAATGCCTAGTGCACCTCCAATATGTTTTTTTTTTTGGGTTTTTTTTTCTTTCTTTGTAAATCTTTATACTTAATGAAAAAAGTTTTTTTAGGGTATCTCTTTGTTTTATTTATTCTCTCTAGCCCTATTCTCCTTTGGTTTCTATGACAAAAAGGGGGAGAAAATGTTATGTCTAGTATTTTATTTATCTAATATGTTATATATCTACATGAATGAAATTCAAAGACATAATGAAACATAGGACATAGGGGGAGATAATGAATTAAAAGAAAATGAGATCCAAAGAGAATGAACTTATTAGTGCTAAGTACAAATTCCCAAGAAATGTTGATGTTAGGGGGAACAACTCAACATTGAAAGTAGTAATTTATTCAAATAAAGAGCACAAATATACAAAAATGAACAACCTTGTGATCAATGCACATGAGCATTTCATCTTTACTCCATAAGCATATGTATCTTATCATGATTATACATATATCCATATGCTTGCTTGCATGCACGTAATGCTACATCCTTTGACTAGACTAATCTTGACTTGAGAAAAATATTCTATTTATCAAATGAGTTTCAGGACTTAACTACAATACAAAAAAAGAAATATATTCAAAAGACCAAGCATATATCAAGGGGAGAGCTAAGAAAATATCAGTTAAAGATACATGACTACTGTTGGTCTATAGAGTTCTTGTACTTTGTATTTTGTATCTCAGTCTTGTCTTTTAAGTTTTGTGATGGAATTCCCAAAGGGGGGGGGATTGTTAATGTAAAATGTTGTAAATTCCACAAACTGTAAAATACAAAGCATTGTATAGACTAGGACATGTGTGGAGTCACGTTAGAGTCTATGAGGATTATGGTCTCAAGCTGCATGAAGAACAACTTTAAGATTTCAAGAAGACCTCATGAAAAGCTAATTGGAAGCATACAAGGCATTCTGAAGGATTCACAACTCAGGCCAAGTTTAAAAAGGTAAAACAAGAAAAGTATGTGAATTTAAGGTCCAAGGAAGGGGTTTAAAGACCTATGAACCTTCTTAGACCAAGGAGGAACAATCCCAAAGTCTCTGTAGCCTTCCAAGTGTTGTTTGGAGGCATTACAGGATAGTTGGATCAATCCAAACCTCTTGCTTCAATCCTACTTATTTGGATCAATCTAGGATATAACCAAAAACTCTTAGGTTCATGCGACTGAGATTTCAGCATTTTTGGTTCGATCTAAGATCAATCCAAAGTGCCACAAACAAGGGTAACGGCTAGAAAATCTTACAAAAATGGAAAATAATGAGTGACAATCAAAATTAACCATTAGAGATGATTCCTATCCAATAGAAAATAAGGTTCTAAGTCCATTATAAATTATGGTGAGCATCGTAAAACAAAGTAACGCTTCTGAATAATTTTGGGAGATACTTTGCTCAAGCTTCTCCAAAGTTTTAAGAGAGATTCCGGTTTCCATTAAAGTGCTCATAACTCCCTATACTTAGATAGGAGAGAGACTGAATCAAAGCTGCCTCATTGCTCTTGTTAAGACAAACCATTAAGAGGCGATTTCAAGAGTTGTTCAATAGAAAACTCGATCGGGATTCAAAAGTGATATCTTGCTTAAGAAGGAGCAATCGCACACTGTGTGTATAGTAACATCAACCTTCAAGAGGTAAGTCATGCTAATTGAAATTATATTCACTTGTGATTACTCTCTCTAGAGACACCAAAAGTTTGGCACTACTGCCAGAGACACTGGTAGTGTAGACCTAAGCACCTCATCGTAGGTGTAGACCATTCCCACTAGAGACACCAGGAATAGAGCCAACACTATCGCCGGAGACACCGATAGTGTGTAGACATGGCACTTCCATGAGAGACACTAAAAGTGTAGACCACACTCACGGGAGACACCGAGTGTAGATTGGCTTGTGTTGCAAGTAGTTTGGCCTTATTTAATTTTAACCTTGACTGTACATATTCAATCTTAATAAAATTACATAGCTTGGTTATGAGTTTTTGAAAGTGGACGTAGGCCTTGTATCTAAACACTATAAATCTATAGTGTTGTGTGCTTGGTGATTGTCTTGAGTATTTGCATTTATTTTATCAAGTCGTTTATTAGTGTATTCATTGTAATTATGCACGTAACACTTAGAACTAAAAATACTTAAATAATCAAGTGTAGGGAATCTATCAGCCTTGTACCCTCTCTACTATAGGTAACACCATAGTGTATGACGAAACCTCGTGGTCTATGATTGATTCATAGATAATTAATTTACTAATCAAAAGTCTTTTGCTAAAATCAAACAACATTAAGTAAATTAAGAAAAAAGGGAATTAAACATTGAATTATCCTGTTCACCCCCCTTTAGGATCTTTATTGGACTTTCATTAATAAAGGAAAATTCCATTACATAGTCAAGCTCATGAGGCTACTAAATTACAAACTAGGGGACTCCCCTTGGTAATAAAAATATATAAGCCTCAAACATAACACTAGCCCCTACAGGGAAAGATAAACCAACCAACAATTAACATAATGCTACTTTGGGCATAAGTACATCTATACGAAAATTTGCCATCATAGGTAAGGGATATAAAAAGAACAAATAGAATGACACTGTACCCATAGGACAAAACTGTGTAACATCCAGTCTCAATCTCCCCTATACTCGGGGTCCTCATTGTCTTCTTCATCTTCTTCTCTAACCTCATCTCTATTGACTCCATCATCATCATCTTCATCTTCATCATCTGAATCATCATCATCATCTTCACCATCCTCACAATCATCCTCCTCATCATCTTCATCTTTACCTACTCCACCAACCTCATTTTCCTCATCATCAGAGTGTGGATCCTGCTAAAATTGAGGGGCTAGAACATCTAAAGCCTCCTCAAGATCTGGCTTAACATCACTCTCTAAGCAGCTATTGGACTGCAACTATAAGGGGTGCTCTGGATGATAGGCATTGTGGCCTACCACCAGTTTCTTCTTATTGGAGGCAATGGTCTTCTGGTTCTTTAGGACCCAGGAGACCTTGTGCACTAAGGTGTGTAAAAGTCCCAGCATGGAAAACTTCATAGAAGTAGAATGGGCTCTGGATGGCCCTGACCTAAGGGTAGCATTAGATGATGTCCCTATTACAACCTATTAAATTAGCCCCATCTTCTTTAGAGTCCCATGACCCACAACACATCCATCCTTGCGCCCTTTGGCAGTGATCTTGAAGGGGACCTTCTCGGCTACCATAATGCTGGTGACAAGTGTGGGATAGGGTAGGCTACCTATCGAATGCTTAGACTCATGGGCTCTGATCATCAAGTAGCAGATGATCAAGGCCATGTCTATCCTCTATGAGTTAAGGATGGCATCGATGAGATAGGCTACACCATTTGTGAGGCTGCTTCGGTGTGTGGTAGGCAGGATGTTGTAAGTGAAGATGCAGTGAAGGACTTTCACCAAAAGTTTGTAGTCATTGTGCTTCAAATCCTCAGCCTAAGCAATGAACTGGACACACAACCTCTCGACTCTGGCTCCCTTCTGCTCCATGGTCAGCTTGTGAATGGGGAAGGCAATGACATTGTTGGTGACGCAAGGAACACCAAGCAAGCGAGAGATAAGGTCAGGGTTGACCTTCAGAACCACCCTATTCATAGTTGTGTAAAAGAAGCATTGATCATTGTTGATATCCAAAAATTTTGCATAAAAAATCCATATGGCTTCTTCTTGAATGGGGCCATTGACGGAGAAGAGAGATAGCCACTGCCATGCCTCTATAGTCTCCAATAGACGGGCAGTACGAAGGGTCTCAGCTTCCACAAACCTTTCGTTGATGATGGTTCTCTTGGAGAATATATACTGATACTTCTTAAAGATTGTGGCATCATGGTATGGGGAAAATGAACCAATATTCCTCGTAGAACAAGGATGAGGAGGCGATTTCACTATTGGACGCTTGTCTAGATTCCATGATGGATTTGAAGATGAAATACCCTTTGATGTTGTCCTTTTGATGCGGGGATCCATGGAGAGAGATGAAAATTTAGGGTTTTCACAAGAGAAATCAAGAACAAGATTTTTAGGTGCTTTAGGGAGATGAATAAAGGCTACACAGGAGAAATAGACTAAATTTTCAGTCGTGCGCCCTTTTAAAATAGCATGCAAATTACTTCCCAGAATTGCCTTCCTGATTGATTGAGAGATCCCTAATTGATCAGGGTGTTATCGATTACAAGATCTGCAATTGATCTGGGTGTGATCAATTGGAGATATCGCAATTGATCATGAGCTTGGGCCTGAGTATTTTTAGCTCATTTTTTAGGTGAGATCCCCCCCCACACCTTGTTTGATCATAAGGCCCAACTCCCCTGATCTTTTCACACTCCTATCAATGCACATCATGTGTTTGGAAAACCCAAAAGGAGTTCCCTATATGGTGTACAATCCAATAGCAGTCCAAAGATACTCAATGACACTCTTGTTGTCTACAAATAGACTCATAGTGTCTTGCTCCAACTTGTAATCTTTTAGCATTTGCTTTATCCACAACTGACTGAGCCTTGATAGTTGACAATGAGATAGAGTTTTGTTTCTTATTATTCCAAGAAACAAGACCGTTGCCAATGTAGAAGCAACCTACACTCATGTTTTTACGATCCTTCGCATCGCCAACCCAGTCAACATCTGAGTATCCCGTAATCTCAGATGTGATATCAAATGGGTACCACAACCCAAACTTTTTAGTACTATGGACATATCAGATAATCTTCTTAGCATCCTTAAGATGTGATTAATTAGGAGTAGCTTGATATCTAGTACATGCACCTATACTAAAGGAAATGTCTGGTTTGCTCCTAGTCAAGTAGAGAAAACTCTCAATAATACTCTTATAGTAGGTGGAGTAGACCTTGGCTCCACCAAGGTCTTTAGTGATCTTATCACTTGTGCTAATAGAGGTGTTAGCAAGTTTGGATTCTTGCAATCCAAAATTGGAGACTAGGTCTTTTGCAAACTTGGTTTATCTTAAAAAGATGCCATCATTGGTTTGCTTCATTTGAAGACCCAAGAAGAACCTTAGTTCTCCTTTTATACTCATCTCAAATTTTGATTTCATTGTTTAGGTAAAACTATGAAACATCTCCTTATTGGTAGACCTAAAAATGGTATCATCTATATATACCTGAGCAATGACTATGTGACCATTTTGTTTCTTAGTGAAGAGTGTCTTGTCCACACTTTCTTGATTAAAATGGTGATCAAGAATGAATTAAGTCTCTTATACCAAGCTTTTAGAGCTTGCTTCAGGCCATATAATACCTTTTTGAGTCTGTATATGTAGTTTGGCAATTGAGGATCCACAAATCCCTCAGTTTTCTCTACGTATACTTCTTCCTAGAGAATTCCATTTAGGAATGCACTCTTGATGCCCATTCGATATAATTTAAGTTTTAAATGGAATGCAATGGACAAGAGAATCCTAATAGACTCCAATCTAGCAATAGGGGCAAATGTCTCATTAATGTCGATGCCTTCTATTTGGGCATACCCCTTTGAAACAAGTCTGGGCTTGTTCACTGTCACCATACCATGTTCATCATGTTTGTTTTGAATATTCATTTGGTACCAATGACATTCTTATTAGTTAGCCTTTCCGTGAGAAATCATACATCATTTCTTTGAAATTGATTTAGTTCCTCTTGTATGGCCATAATCTAATCTGGATCATTTAGAGCCTCATTGACACGTTTTGGCTCTATTTTAGATGTGAAGAAAAAGTGACTAATGATGTTTTCAATTTGTTTTCTAGTCTTCACTCCAATGTTGGGATCACCAATAATGTCACCTTGTGACAAACCCTTGCTAAGCCTCTTGTTCTTGGGTTGAGGTTAGATTTCTTTAACATCATCCTCGAAACTAGATTAAGAAGAGTGCTCTTCTTAATCTTCTTGGGATTTCTCAATTTCTAAGAGAGATGAGCTCTTATTCTCGTGATTGGACAACACAACCAGAAAGTTTCCTTGCCCATGAGTTATCTCAAGATCATCTATCACTACATTAATTGAGCCTTCCACAATGCAAGTCCTTATGTTGTAGACACGGTAAACTCTACTAGTAGTGGAGTATCCTAAGAGCATGGATTCATCACTTTTGTCTTCAAATTTTCCTAGATGTTCTCTATCCCAAAGAACATAGTAGGTACTGCTAAATACTTTAAAGTATTTAACGGTTGGGTTTTTCGAATTCTACGATTCATAGGCTATTTTGGATGTATCCAACCTAAGATAGATATGGTTTGAGATATAGCGCACTATGCTAATTGCCTCAGCCCAAAATCTCTTGGCTATGTTCTTACTTGTAAGCATTGACGTAGCCATGTTAAGAAGAGTTCTATTCTTCCTTTCAGCCACTTCATTTTGTTGAGGAATTTATTGTAGGAGCTAAAAACTCATGTTTTACTCCTAACTCTTCACACCAATTTGAGAATTTATGATTTTCAAATTCTCTTCCATAGTTGCTTTGAATTCGCTTGATGGTTAAATATTTTTCAATTTGAATTCTTTTACAAATGTTCAAGAATTTGTTAAAGGCCTCGAATTTCTCTCTTAAAAATGCTACCCATGTGAATCTAGAGAAATCATTAACAACCACCATGAAATATCTCTTGCCACCTAGACATTCCATTCTAGTTGGACTAGTTAAGTCCATATGAAGAAGTTTTAGGGGTCTAAATGTCCCTATAAGAGTAGTCTTCTTATGAGAGACTCTAGTTTGCTTTCCCATTTGACAACCTTTGCACAAAGGGTTATCAATCTTGCTTAGCTTGGGAAGGTCGTTGACTATCTCTTTCTTACTAAGTCCTTAACGTTGAGATGTCCTAATATTTGATGCCAAAGATTGGTCTCATCTTTTTGGATCATGAGATAAGTGTTCCCTTGTTGAGAAAGGGGTTCAATGATATAACAATTGTCACTTGTCCTCACTCCTTCAGCTAAGATATTGTATTCCTTTTTATCCTTGATTACATATCCATCTTTACTGAATTGAACTTTATAGCCTTTATCACAAATTTGACTTATAATTATTAAGTTGTGCTTAAGGACTTGGACATAAAAAGCCTTGGTAAGTTATGGAATGCCAAGGGCCGTTATTATTTGAAATTTCTAAATACGTAATCCTAAAGGGGGGTGAATAGGATTTAATTAGATATTTAATTCCTTTTACCCCTAATCTTAATTAGGTGAGTTAGTTAGTGAAGTTCAAGTTCAATTTAACTCACTTAATGTGCTTTGCGGTAAAATGCTAATGATTACAAATATAGAAATGTAAAGAACAATCACATAAAGATCACACATCACAACACAAGAATTTATAGTGGTTTAGCCACACCGGGGCCTACATCCACTTTAACTACTCAATTTTATTAATCAATCTTTTACAAAGATTACAAGGTATTGATCTAACCTTTCTAAGTCTTGTGCTTAGTGTCTCCGATAAGCACGGCCTTGGTTGTCTTTGAGCAAAGGTCTTATAATTCATTACACGGCATCTCCAACCGTTGACACAAGGGTAAGGTATATGTGCACTCCTTAAACTATGTATTTGGTGTCTCTAGCAAGCATGACCTTGGTTGTTTCCGAGCCAAGGTCTTACAATTTGTCACACAATGCCTTCGACCATGGACACAAGGAATTAGATAAACTACCAATATGGTTCTCAATAACCAAATATAATAAATATGGTCCAAGTACGGGAATAAGGTCCCAATACAATATGGCTCTTAAACTAGCCAAAAATATCAATATGGTTAAATGGGGGGATCAAGGTCCCAATATAGAGAATGACTCTCACTAGCCAAATATGTTAATATGTTCACCAAGGGAAACTTTGTCCCAATGTAGAGAGTAGGTCTCACTGCCAAATATACCAATAGAATAGTCTCTACTTCTGTACAAAGGTGTATGTGTGAGTGCCTCTAAAGAAGACAAGTAAACAAGTAGTCACACAACTGAGCAAGCCTCTATATAGGCAAATATAAGTGAAACACAAGAAGGGGCAATATCTCAAGTAAGGGAACCAATGTCCGAATGTAGAGAATGGCTCTCAACTAGCCAAATGTACCAAGTGCTTGGTATCTACTCAATACCAAGGGAGTGTGTGAATACCTCTAATGAAGGCAAGTATGAAAGTAAATCACACAACTAAGTATGGCCTCTAGAATAGGCAAACATAAGTGAGGCTCATAAGGGTTTTATCTCTTGGAATGGTTTTCCAAGGATTCACATGTAGAGTAGTGGTATAGATATACAATAAGGAAAAACTAACCACAAACTACCTACAATGTTAAACAAACTCCAAAATATAAGCAAAACCTTGACCTCAACCTTTTAGGTTGGGAGTTTGTATGCTTAAAAATGTAGGAGCACGTCATCGATCTTCCTCCTCTCTTCTGTTGTAAAGAAACCCTCTTTTGTGGCCACAAGAGAGAGACAACAACTCTCTTCTTGCCTTTTGAAAGCTTGGAAGCTTTAATGAAGGTGTAGAGAGAGTTTAGAGCTTGTAGAGCTCTTCTTCTTCCCTAAAAACCCTTTTCTTTGCCCTTCGCTAATCCTTCAAACCCCTTTTTCTTAAGAACACCTCATGTAGAGGATTTCAAATGATTTTTTTCAAATGATTCCTCAATAATGTTTCTAATATGTTTAGAAGGTGTTCCTTACACATTTCAGAACAATCCCCTACATATAGGGTCGAGCCAAGGCTCCCCATGGCTTCTATCATTAAAAAAAAACATTAAAAAACTAGCCGTTATGAGTCAAATATTTTTGTCGTGATCGATCATGGCCGTGATCAATCACAAACCTCATGACCGATCACAATCGGTGATCTAATAGTCATCAATATCTCCTTTAGCTGATCATTTTTAGTACTCATGGGTTCTAAGAGAACACCAGGATCAAAAGTTATGGCCATTTTAAGTTGAGATAACCGTATTTACTTCTCGGCTCATTTTTCACTTGAGGATTTTTTAGCCATTGCACCTAGGTGCATATATTGGTCTTTAAACCTTCCTAGGATTGAACCTTGGTCTTTGGGGGGTCTCTTAGAGTAGCCACACAACATCCATTTAAAATGTGAGCCCTTCATTCAAAAATGGGATTTGGTGAAATTCCAAAAGCTCCCAACTTATGATCAAGGGGTTTGAGATAAATCATGGAGTCATTTTTCATGACCTCCACAAAATGCTCAGGGGTGTGACCATGGTGTGAGCCCCACTTTAAGTCATAACCATGCTGTGATTGATCATGGCCTTTGTGATTGATCACAAGGTTATTAGGACCCATGTTGTGATCGATCATGGAGAAGGGGCCTAGTCCTCTGAAGGTCAAAATCTCTGATTGTGATCGATCACAAATAGTGAATTTTATATTGTAATTGATCATGAGGTTTGTGATTGGTCACACTTAGTGAATTCTATACATTTACTACTATGTACATCTTGGGGAGGTCCATATCCACTTAGGATTATTTTGGGGCATTCAACCATGTGTGTGGACATGCCTAGGGTCATAGTACATGATCCCTATGAAGCTACATCCGTGCCTTGACCTTCTTGGAAGTTGGAGTCCGGCTTGAGTATTGTTCTTCAAGGCTTGTCTTAGAGCTTCTTCCACACCTTTGCCCGTGGATTTGACAAATGATGCCGCTATAATCAAATTAAGATCTCAGTAGAAGATCGCAAGAAGATTGCTTTTATGACTCCTTGGGGAACATTCTGCTACAAAGTAATTCCCTTCGGTCTTAAAAAATGCCAGAGCAACATATCAACAGGCCATGACTGCCCTCTTTCATGGCATGATCAACAAAGAGATGGAAGTCTATGTTGATGACATGATTATCAAATCTCATCACAAAGAAGATCACCTAAGCCATTTATGGAAGCTATTTGCCTGTCTCAGAAAATACAGATTAAAGCTAAACCCAAACAAATGCATCTTTGGAGCCTCCCATGGGAAATTGCTAGGATTCATCATCAGTGAAAGAGGCATAGAAGTTGATCCTTCAAAGGCCATAGCAATCATTGGAATGCCTACACCTCGCACAGAGAAAGATGTACGTAGTTTTTTAGGCCATATCCAATACATCAGTCGCTTCATTGCCCAGCTCACTCCCATTTGTGAGCCTCTGTTCAAGCTGCTGAGAAAGAATGTTCCAACTTAATGGAACAACGACTGCCAAGCTGCTTTCGACAAGATCAAGAATTATTTGCTAAGTCCACTAGTACTGATCTCTCCAGAGCTAGATAGTCCACTCATTCTGTATCTGACTGTACATGATAACTCCATGGCATGTGTGCTAGGATAGCATGACAAGACAAGTAAGAAAGAACATGCTATCTATTATCTAAGCAAGTGTTTCATTGACTACAGAACCAAATATACACCACTTGAGAAAACCTGTCTCTCTCTAGTCTGTGTCACTAAAAGGCTTAGGCATTATTTTCTATCATACAGAGTGTCCTTGATATCTCGAATAAATCGCATCAAGTATTTATCCGAGAAGCCATCAATCATAGGAAGAACTGCCCGATGGCTCATGATACTATCAGAATTTGACATTATATATGTCTCATAAAAATCTATCAAGGGGTAAGCCATAGCCGATTTTCTAGCAGATGGATCAGCAGATGAACCTTCATCCTTAAAATTCGACTTCCTAGATGAACACATACTGTGTGTTGAAGTAGAATCAAACAATATTGTCAGATGGAAGATGTGTTTTGATGGGGTTATCAATCAACTAAGCTGTGGGATTGGAGCTGTGCTAATTTCTCCCACAGGTATCCTCATTCCAGTTGTCGCAAGGCTACATTTCCAATGCACCAACAATATAGCCGAGTATGAACCTTGCATGATCGGCCTGAAAGTAGCCATTGATCTTGGCATCAATGAACTAGAAGTCTATGGAGACTCGGCACTTGTCATCTTCCAAGCAATTGGAGATTGGTTCATTCGGTAAGAAAAGTTTCTGGACTACCATGAATGCCTACAAATCTTGTCCAAGAACTTCGAATATCTAACTTTTGATTACATTGGCAGAAGAAGGAACGACTTTACAGATACTTTAGCCACATTGGCTTCAATGATTGATATCCCTCGAGGGGCAGACATGACACCTATTGAGATTGAGCAGAGGAATGAGCCAGCTTATTGCCTCCAGATCATAACTACTGATTTAAACAAGGAGCTGTGGTTCCTCGACATCAAAAACTATTTGGAAAATCAGACTCCTGTCTATGGTTTCCAAGAATAATCAACATGTCCTGCGAAGATTAGCTGCTTAATTTGTACTACATGGTGGGACCCTATACAAGAAATCCCCTCATCATGTTCTCTTGAGATGCATAGACGAGGTGGAAGCCTTCACCATCATTGAAGACATCCATGGAGGAGAATGTGGCCCGCACATGAATGGGCTCATGCTTGCCAAGAAAACTCTTAGACTGGGTTAGTACTAGTCAACCATAGAATTAGATTGTTGTCAACATGTAAAGAAGTGCCACACTTGCCAGTCTTATGCCAACATCATCAAAGCACCAGCCTCTGAACTACACAACTTAACTACTCCTTGGCCATTCTCTATGTGGGGAAACGATGTAGTAGGACCTATGCCTCAAAAGGCTGCCAATGGACATCTGTACATCGTTATGGAATGGGAGAAGCCGCCCTAAAAAGGCGCGTATTTGGGGTGCCTAACACCTTCCCCAAATGTAATTAAACAGCTTACCCTAATCTCAAGAACTCAAACTAGTACTAGGAGTTAAACTCTAGACTTCCAAGTCTAGTTTCCTTTTTTTCCTAGAAAAGAAGGACTGATGTCCAACTCAGTCAGTTAACCCTGAGTTGGTGGCGACTCCAAACCAAATGCACCAAGCTCTCCCTCAAGGGGAGGTGCCTCCCTTCACCCTGGAGCCACGAGGCCGAAGTGGGCTCGCGTAGCCGATGTCCATAGCCCTTTTGGAGAAGATTTAAGATCTCATAGAGGTTTGAGACTTTGAAACTTTCTTCTCAAACCTGGAGATTTGAAGCTAAGGCCGAGGAGGAGGCTAGGATTTGGTGATTGACCTTTCTGGATTCGGAGATCGGATGAGTTTCTGAGAGCTCTAGCAAGGGTCATTTCTTGGTCAGGGTTACCATAGATTAAGGAATTGGCTATTGCAATTCTCGAGCAGTGTTTACACTATGATGAGTCCTTTGAATAAGAGAGACTCAGGTTTAGGGGTGCATAGGTTCTAAAATTACACCATTTGGACCATAGGAGAGGCTCCATGGGTCCTTTGAGGGTTTAGAGCTCATTCTCTGAGTAGAAAGGGTAAAATGGTAATTTTTTGCTCATGGGTCAAAAAAGGTGAAAATGAGAATTCTTTACCTGTGATGCTTCATGACAAGAAGGCTTATGTAGGTTAAGAAATTCGGTGATCTGGGTGATAGATAGTGAGTATTCAGCCTTTGAAGGCAGATGGGTAAAATGGTAATTTTTCCATATGTGATGCTTTATTAGAGAAAGGCTTACAGGAGGCGGATAACTTACTGATGAATTGAATGCAGTTCTAAAATGTGGACCCTCAAAGTCCCAATGATGTTTTTGAGTGAGTTTAGGGTTTGCCTTGAAATGGTGCTTTTTGGGCTGTAATAAGGTACTTTGACTGATTCATTTGTAACTGGAACATCTGAAAAGACTTCTTTGGGAATGCCTAACCTTCTAGAGTCCGTGCTTGCTCTTCCTAAGCCATGGGTGCATAGAGTCTTGATGCCTAAATGCTATTATGCTATGCTTATGCTATCACATGACCTGAGTCAAATTTTGGGTGTTGACATTACCGGATCGATCCAGTAAAGTTCGGGTGTCTCAGATTGAGACACTGGATCAATCCGAGAATGCCAGATCAATCCGACATAGCCGGATGGATCCAAAATCGCAGAAATTCAAAAAATATAATAGATCAACGTCTGTGATTTTTTGACCGTTGGGGTAAATGCCATATCAAGGGTACACGACTGTGCTCGTCCCCTATAAGTATGAGAGAAGCTAAAGAGAGCTCTCTAACACACAAGAACATATTCAAAACCAAAGTGAAGAAATCTTTGAGAAAGTGAGAAAGACATTTACATCTCCCAACTATCAAAGGCTCCATTTATGTGCATCTATTGAAGATCACGGAGCCATTCAAGTGCTTCCCCAGCACTCTATAATTGAAGAACAAGAAGAGGGAAGCAAAGAGAATGGTTTACTCTCAAGTAAACCCTTATGAGAAGCTCCAAGAAGCAAGAGGCACTCTTGGTAGCTTGGTGAAAATTATTAGCATACAAGCTCAACAAAGGAGCAACCACCCATATGTGCATCAAGCAATACATCAACCTTTTGAGGTAACTTATATTGAATTTTATCTATATTAAGACCTTAGCACCCGCCGGAGACACCGGGTGTAGACTGCACTAGCCGGAGACACCGAGTGTAGACCTTAGCACTACCGTCGGAGACACTGGTAGTATAGACCATACCCGCCGGAGACACCAGGAGTAGAGCTTGCTATGCAAGTAGATAGGTTTTGTGATTTTAACCTTGATTGTAATGCAATTCAATCTAAATAAAATTTAGTAGCTCGGTTGGGAGCTTTGAAAGTGGATGTAGGCCTGAGTGTCGAACCACTATAAACATTGTGTTGTGTGTATGATTGTGTGTGTGAATTGCCTCTTCTCTTGGTATCTGCATGGAACGTATAACATATTTCATATGATCTTTCATTAATGCTATTAAGTGCGACATAAAGTAATTGAAAGACCAATATTACAAATTTCCATTACGTTGCACTTGAATTTATAACAATTAAAGCATATTTCTAAGTGCATTGAAATTCCAAGCATTATAACAAACATCTTAAATTGGAATTTTAATTAGGGGTTAGTTGAAAAGAAATTTAGATATCCTGTTCACCCCCTCTTTAGGAGAAAACTAGATTTTTAGATTTATGATTTGAATGTGATATGTTCTTCATGATTATTGTAAATTTTTTTATAATTGTTCCATAGTTTTGTGCTTAGGTGGATTAAACATCTATGATCTAAAGTGTTATGAATTTGGTCATGTTCTGCTATGGATTACTATATGCTATACGACTATTGCTATTGTTTTCTATTATTGTTGATTATTTTCTATTAAAGTTCTATTATAAGCCACCATTTGTCATCAAGGGAGATGAAAGATGATACTCTTCTCACCGGAGGTTAAATGGTGTGATTGGACTCTTATCACCAGAGACTAAATGGTGTGATTGGACTCTTCTCACCGGAGACTAAATGGTGTGACTAGACTCTTCTCACTGGAGACTAAATGGCGTGACTGGACTCTTCTCATAGGAGATTAAATGGCGTGATTGGACTCTTCTCACAGGTGACTAAATGGTGTGACTGGACCATTATCACCTGGGTTTAAATGGTGTGACTGCCCCTTTTCACCAGGGATTAAATGGTGTAATTGTTATCTGTATTGGCTTGTGAAATTGTTTTATGTATTGTCTAATCGAACTGTTATCTAAATTGGCTTATGTATCCATTTTACATGTTCTGTTCTATTCCATTTAGTTATGTGCACCTGTTTCATTCTGTTTAGACTGTCTATATGTATATGTCTTTAATGTTTTCAGTTCAGTATATATTATATATGTTAACTGTTCAGTTCCATAAATTGTTAAAAAGTATGAAACTATCTATTTTGTTTTAATTCGTGTAAAAGTCTTGATCCATCATTTCTTAGTTTATTGTTACCCGCTGAGTGTCAAGCTCACCCCAAATTTGGCATCATAGGTGCATAGCGGTGCTGGCAGGTAGGATTGGAAAGTTAGGAGATTTGATATATGCTATGAGACATTGAGACATTACTTTATATTATTTCAGCTTAGTACTCTATTTTAGTTTATTTGAAAAGAATGTAAAAAATTAGTGAAATTTTGGTTTAGGCTTGATATTTTATTATTTATGTCAAACTACTAATTTATGTGAATGGGAATGCTAGAACATGATTAGGGTTTTTTTTTCTAGGTTTATGGAATTATGGAAATTTTATTACAGGTTGATTATGAGATATGGATGGTTATGATTTATGATATGTAATTCCACAATGTATGAATGAAAAGAATGAATGAAAAATTTATATGGAATTTACAGGTTAAGAATAAATGAATGAATGAATGTTTAATGTCATGTACCGAAATTCATGGTCCTTCTGATGTGGGTTTCGGGGTGTGACATAAGGAATCAAAGTAGGAATGAAAATACATCAATTACTAAACATGTATCATTGCTATGATTCAAGTACACACAGGTCACAAGATAACCACAAGAATATCCAAAGTAGATAAAGCTAAATCATGCATATGCCACATGCTAAGTACTATATATCACATGTCACGTGCTAAATGTCTCATGCCAAGTGTTATATGTCTCACAATCAAGTGCTATATGTCTCATGCCAAGTACTATATGTCACATGTCTAGTACTATATGTCTTATGCCAAGTATTATATGTGCCATGTGAAGTACTTTATGTCATATGTCAATCACAATAGTGTTTCATCACATAACATATCTAAGTGTAAATAAACCATGTAAGGTCTCTAAAAAATCATATCATATATAAACTATGAAAGGTTTCTGACTAAACATATCACATTACCCGAATGAGGGTCTCTATAATAGCACATTATATAAACTATATAAGGTCTTTGATAAATAACCCACCTCCCTAAGGGTGGAACATACAAGCCTCCGAATGCTCACATACAACTCTACGAGTGAGACATACACATCTCTGAATGCTCACATACCGCCCTATGAGTGGGGCATACACATATCCAAATGCTTATATACCGCCCTACGAGTGGGGCATACACATCTTTGAATGCTCGCATACCGCCCTATGAGTAGGGCATCACAAGTGCTCGCATATTTTCCTATGAATAGGGCATCATAAGTACTCACATATCGCCCTACGAGTGGAGCATCATAAATCCCATATTATTCCCCCGGACTAGCGTTGTCATCTAAAATTCCCCAAGACAAAGGTGCTAAACAAATCCGTGGGTCAAAAGAAGTGATAAATCAATCCCATTCTTTTATAAAGCAATGTAGTCACTACATAAGTGTGCTATTTGTAAAAATATTTTCATATTCTCTCTTATAAAGAGTTGAAATAATAAAGTAGTAAATCACATGAAAATAGATTAAATGCCAATATGTAAGAAAAGGTGTTTGGCCCATAACTAGGGGCATAAGGGGTGCTCATTGATATAAAATCATTTTATGCCAACTTTTATATAGGTTAACAACCATGTATCTCAAGTCTCTTAAAAACTCATGTAGTCCCAAGTAAAGTGCCTCATAAAAATCCTAGAGTAAACCATGCCAATGATGACATGCACATGCCGTTATGAGATATCACATGATGTAAAGAGTAATGTAGCAATATGAGGATCAATAGAATTAACACAATTCATCATGGTATAACATGAATTGAATGAAACATACCAAAGAGAGTAATTGACTAACATATGAAGTCAATAGGCATGATAAAGATACACAAATCATGGAGAACAAATCATTTATCATTTCATCAAATAGGTGGGGGGCAAGCATGTCATGACTTGAAACCCATACCCTAAAGGATATGAATTTTGGAGACATAACACGTTCATTCATTCAATCTTAAGGTCATCCCATTCATTGAATATGAATTTTTTTATCCTTACACTCATTATATACTTTGCCTTAAGTTTTTCTCTTTACCTTTCAACACTTTAGTTAAATAGGTGCATTCCCACAGGTTACTACCTTTCCTTTTTCATTCATTCGCAGCAAAAACATGTATAGGTCTATACATATTCAACCTCAAGTAATTTTCTGATGCCAATCCATTAATAATCAAAATCTAAAAGTTCATTCCATTAGATAACTTCAATCCATCACTAGAAATATGAAACATCAATCTTAACAATTTATCAATAATCCAAAAGTTTATCTACTTATTACAATTCATTCTTAAAATAAACTTAAATAACAATAGTCTGTAAATCACTAGTTCAGCTCAAATAAAACTATTTATTCCAAAGATCTAAATCGTCTATAGCTTCATCCATAAGCCTATTCAATCTTCAATCCGCATACCTTTCTTCTTCCTCGTTATATGTGGTGTTGAATTGAGTGAGTTTGACAACTCAACAGAAAAAGTGTAATACTATACAAAAGTATGGTTAAGACTTGTACGATATGATTAAAATAGTAAAACGATAGTAGAATGGAGATAAGACATTAGATATGCAAAATATGATCTTTATATTACTAATTTTTTTCTAGTTCTACTTTACTTTAACATATGCTGTAAAATTACTTTTAAACATTTAGCATTCTTTATAAATCTTTCTTAACCTTTCTTTAACAATTCTATATCAGTTAACATTTAGTACTATGATGAAAGTACATTGATAGTACAATGGTACAACTTATACATGTAAACAATACTAAAACAATGACAATACGATACGATATGATCTAATCTCATGCATGGATGAGCCAATAACAATGCAATATAATACGATGTCCATGTCACTGTTTTATCTCTGGTGAAAAGAGCCACATGATACACCTATTTTATCTCCAGTGCAAGAGCCACGTGATTCACCAATTTTATCTCCAGTGAGAAGAGCCACTTAATTCACCAATTTTATCTTTGGTGAGAAGAGCCACTTGATCCACCAATTTTATCTCCGGTAAGAGGAGTCACGTGATTCACCAATTTTATTTTCGGTGAGAAAAGCTACGTGATTCACCAATTTTATCTTTGGTGAGAAGAGCTAGTTGATAACCATTTATAATCCTCGGTAAAATGGTCATTCACACCATAAGCTAGGTGTGATGAGCATCATCAATGTTTCCCCTTTGATGATGAAGGGTGGCCTCAACCATATACACACATTACTTTAACTCTTTATCAATTTTAATCAATACAATCACTTCTTTACATTCTATATTATGACAGTGTAGTCTCCAACATATTCAATACAATACAATACTAATTCAAAATCAATAGAGTTTGTTGACTGTCTAAGCGCTTTCTATGAAACTTTTTATAGAAATTCTATAGCAGTCCATACAATACATTAACAATAATCTCTATCACAATCCTCATGTCAATACAATAGCTT
>JAOXJP010229693.1:0-10906 GCA_025762735.1 Platanus orientalis | reverse complement strand
ACAGAATCCAACTAAGAGAAGTTGGACCCAATATGGAGAAGGAAGGGGATATATATTATAGTTGGGCCCTCTTTTTTATATAGAATTGGGGGGAAATCTAGGCATGGATGTCTAGCACTTTGGCCTATAAATAAGTAAACTCTCTGTATTTAAAATGAATGAATATTAGTGAAGATCACTCTCTTTCTTGATATTGTTCTTGGTTTAGAGGATTCGAAGGTGCTGTTAATGGTAAATTCCATCAACAACGATAGTTGTGGTGTGTTTCATAACAATTAAAGGTGGAGTAATTGACCGTTTCTCTTTCTTCTCCAGTTTTTTTGTCATCATTTTGTCCTGTTATTGAAACTCTCCAAGCATTTTTTTAGCCCCTCTTTCATCCCAATTATGTTTTTATTTAATTTTCTACACCAGACTCCACTTTATACATACAACCGCCTTTTCTTTGTTTACACAAGTGCTGCTGTAACAATCTATTCAGTAGTACCAAAACACTAAAATATTACATTCTAAATTTCCTTATAAAAAAAATTACCTTCTCAGTGTTACTCTTATCCCTTCGTTCAAAACCCTTAACCTCAGTGATATACCCTTTCCCATAAGACAAAGCCCACCTATTTGATATTTTTGGGTGCTTGTTTGACATCAAGCACTCTGTTTTTTGTTCCCGTCATCCAATCTATCATGTTCTCGTGGACACTCCCGGAGAAGCAAAAAAAAGGAGTGAATCCTGATGACCATCAATTGGATAGCTAGGATAGTTCAAGTGAACTAAAATTTTCCAGGAGAAGTTTGTTTGGGGACCCCTTGGATGGAGGGCCAGGTCCAAGCTGCCATGTGCTGCAAGAATTTGGGCATTTGTAGTGGATGAGGTAGAAGTGAGGACCACTTGGTTTAAGTATTCTTTTCTATATTTTATGTGCTCACGTTTTTCTTTATTTTTCTGTGATCATCTCAGATATGCACACGATTAGAACTTCTCTTTTTTTCTTCTCTTTTGTTTGCTTGTAGATGAGCAATGCTGCAGCAATAGCGGCTGCATTTGGCGGAGGGTTGCCACCTGGGATAAGTGGTACCAATGATAAGTGCACTGTCTTGGTCTCTAATCTAAATCCCGATGTAAGCCATGTCTTTGTCCTTGTTTGCCCCTTTTTTGTTTCATCTCTTTCTTGTCATTTTCATGCTTGGTTACTTTTCCTTCGTCTCAGAAAATCGATGAAGATAAGCTTTTTAACCTGTTCTCCATCTATGGCAACATTGTGAGAATCAAACTTCTCCGCAACAAACCGGATCACGCACTCATTCAGATGGGAGACGGATTCCAGGCTGAATTGGCTGTACACTTCTTAAAGGTTTGATTTTTATTTGGCCCTCTTGAACCTTGTGGCTCTAGTTATTGCTGTTATTATAGATGTTTGATTTCATGGATAATGTTATCGATTCATTGATCTGATAGTGGCATTAAAAAAAAGAAACTGATGAGATGCGATAAAAAATGTTCTTTTTTAGCATGTGACGACTCTTTCTGATACATTGGATGAATGCTCTTTCTTGGCCTGGGCAATGGTTTGGTCAACCAGAATTCTGTTGGTCTTGGAGGAATTGAACCGTTTATCTTCTTCATCATCCTGTTCTTATTTTTATTTGAAGCCGGGCCTGGAATAGGATGTGATAGTTTTGTCTGTCTGTTGGTGCTGTGCCGTACACTTCCACCACAACTATAACCAGTGGTTCTCAATATATCTACATTACTCTGAATTCTGCAAAGATGAGAACTGCTGTTTTGGTTATTAGGTCTAAACTATTTCAGGGATTGTTGTGCTACCACCTTTATATTGTCTGGTGCAGCATCAGCTGTGATTTTCGTTTACTTTTTGTTTTTATTTCTTCTTTCATTTAACTTTTTGGGTTTGAGTTAACTCATTATGAGGTTTTAAATTTCTTTGGTGCCATGCCTATTAAAGTTGATAAAAATGCGTTTTCTTTATTTTTTTATCGATTAAAGTAAAGGATTGTGTTAAAACAAAAATGCACTAGCAGTACATGAAGCAGCCAGGATCTACCTGAATACCTATTAAATGAAAATGCATTTTCTTTCATGTCTCTATCTCTGAACTGAATTGCCTCAAGGGGTGGTATTTCACACTCACTCTGAGACCTGGAAGTTCTGGTTGTAACACCATGAGGTTGACAACCCCCCGGTTGGTGAAGTCTTCAAATTAAATCACACCTTGACAACCCCCCGGTTGGTGAAGTTGATCAATACCCTCTCTTGGTTCTTATTTTTTTTGTCCATTGGTACCAAGGACTTCTCATGCATTGCTTAACCATTTCTTGTATATGATTGCCAAGTAAATTGGGTGCTGAACTAGTTGTGTGTTTTTTTTAATTTGATCTCTAGGGAGCCATGCTATTTGGGAAGCGATTGGAGGTGAACTTCTCAAAGCATGCAAACATAACATCAGGCCCGGACACACATGAATATTTGAACTCAAATCTTAATCGGTTCAATCGAAATGCTGCAAAGAACTACCGCTACTGCTGCTCCCCAACGAAAATGATCCACTTGTCCACCCTCCCCCAGGACATCACAGAGGAGGAGATCATGGGCCACCTGGAGGAGCATGGGACCATTGTCAACACCAAGGTCTTTGAAATGAATGGAAAGAAGCAGGCTCTTGTCCTTTTTGAGACTGAGGAGCAGGCTACTGAGGCTCTTGTGTGCAAGCATGCCAGCACCATTGATGGGTCTGTCATCCGGATTTCCTACTCTCAGTTGCAGACCATCTAAAAGAAATGCAGATGAGTGATTATATATATCGCAAAGATGGTTATGGGTGTGCAGCAGGTCGTCGTCTTCATTATTCCCTTTCGCTTTTCTTCATGTACTGGTGGTTGTAACCTTTTGCAGGAGTGATGAGACGCTATATGCATTTATTTCTCTTATCCTTTGCTCTTCCTTTTGTGCTGTAGTATTTCTTTCTAGGTTTTTTTAATATCGGGTGGATGATCAGTCTGTCACGGCCATACGTGTAGAAGGTCCTGGAAGATCGGTTTACAAGTTTTTATTTTTATTTTTATTGGTTTACTGGCTTCTTTCTTTCTTCTCCAATTGTAGTATATTCCCTAATTAGTTTAAGTCCAGTTGTGATGAAATGGTTGATGGTCTGTTCAAAATTTCGAGTGTTGTTTCTGTTACCTACCATCGTTCTATGCAATTTTTAATAGGTTCAATTATCAATGTTTCTAGTCTTAACTGATCTGTTCTAGCAGGCTTCATGATTCATCTGAGATGTAACACGTTCTTGAGCGGAAACTATCCCTTAAGAGGTGTTAGTTAAGGCTGATGTGGATCATTAGTTCCCTCTTAATCTTCTTTTCTCATTCATCTTTTTCCATACTTCCATCACTTCCACTTTGTCCCTTGGACCAGTTCACCTCCATTGGAACTCTTGGGAGGAAGATGCTCAATAGTTTTATATAGTGAAAACAAGCAGCCGATCATTCTAGTGTGCTTAAGAGTGGGGATTTTCACAGAACATTGAGGCCCGTTTTGTAGTCAAGCTTATGACAGTGGTGGGACAAGAGAACAAGATTGCTTGAAACATCGTTGGGGAGTAGAAGAAGCTGGCCTCTCCTTCCATGGTGCTTCCTAACGATGTTAGGAACAACTCCAGTGTGCAGTTTGGGCCATTGGTGTTGTCTCGTCATTACATCTTTCCTCTTTTAGGCACGTGAAGTGCCACAAACATGCAACATAGGACGGGAGAGTGGATTTTTGTAGAGGGTTGTACTAGATAGCTAGGGTTTGTGCAAGGAGAAAAAAGGGGAAAATGGTATGAGTGTCTTGTTTACACAAGTATGAATATGTATATCAAAAATGATACTAGAGCCATTACATTGAGTATTTACAGGTAGATCACTCATGTACAATGTATCCAAATATCTTTACATATTGGATCCATATACACTCATATACATCAACACTCCTCTTCAAGCTAATATGTAAATATTATACACACCTTGATTGCAAATAATCCTACTAAACGTGTTTTATTATGTCATATTGAACCGGATCATAGGCAATACTAATGGCGGTTTTAGTGTCGCAATACAATTGCATTGGATTATGAGAGTGGAATCCTAACTCTCTCAAAAAGCTACATAGTTACAACATCTCACAAATCTCATGCGCCATGACTTGAAACTTTGTATTTCTTCTTCTATTGCCTTGTGCTACTAAGGCTGGGATAGAGTTTGAGACATACTGTATAGAATGGATACATATGACAAATAAGTGGAGAAAACCCTAAATTCAAGAGACAAAGAGTTATAACACACAGTTAACATGGAGATGAATACAACCTTATCTTCACATACACTATGTTTCTCCTCTGAAGATGGGGATGACTAGGAGAGAAAAAATAAGTAATCTCATGGAAGGTGATGCCCATGGAAACAATACACTTCCGAGTAGAGGGATAATAACACCTATATCTCTTTTGATTCGGAGCATATCCAAAGAAAATGAATTTAAAAGCCTTGGGGTCTAACTTGGAATGATCCACCTTCGGTACATGAACGTAAAAAATGCATCCAAAAACTTTGAGAGGAAGGAGGGAACCGATAGTAGAACTGGAGAGACAAGAAAGTATCCAATTCATAAGATATGAAACAGTCTAAAGAGCATCAGCCCAAAAAAAACCCATGTAATATGTATAGTGAACAACAAAGCACTCGTAATTTCTAACAAATGATAAATTTTCTTTTCAGTAATTTCATTTTATTCAAGAGTCCTTAGATAAGTGGTTTGATGATGGATGTCATGCTGAAAGTGATAGGTGGAAAAAAAAACATAAGACATATATTCACCTCTATTATCAGAACGAAGAATATGGATTCTAAAATTAAATTGAGTAGTTGCCATCTTATGAAACAGGTGAAACGTAGAAAACACCTCCTGTATAGCATGCAATAGATAAACTCAAGTTGTACAAGTAAAATCATCCAAGTATGTAACAAAATAATAGTAATCAAATAAAGAAATAACTGGGGCAAAAAAATAGAAAAAATGGAAAGTACTCCTACTTGTGTTCAAAGGTTAAGAAAATTTACAATGTTTTGCAAATTCACAAGTTTCATAATGAAAAGAAGACATTGAAATAAAAGTCTATAAACTGGGAAATAGTGTTTGTAAAGTAAAGTAGGAAGGGTGATTAAGCTGGAAGTGGCACTGCATAAACTCAAATAAAGAGGACGAAGAAGATGTTTGATGCACAAAGGATGCAAGGTGGGATGTCGCATCCAGAAGGTACAATCCTTGCTCCTTATGACTTTGATCAATTGTCCGCCTCGTCACAAAGTCCTAAAAGACTCGAAGGAAAGAAAGTGACATTGTATTTCAAACTTAGTAAGATGAGCGAGAATAAGGTTAAGCTGAAAGTTAGAAATATGAAATACAGATGAAAGAGGTGAGAAAGAAAAAATTGGTACAAACCTAGTCCCAACAATAGAAGACATGGAGCCATCGGTAACACAAATTGTGTCTTGACCATAACTAGTAGTATAAGTTAAGAAAAGAAATTACATACAAGTCATACGGTGGAAAGCACCTGAATCAATAATCTAGAAAACATTAGAGGTGGGAGTGGAAGCACCAATGGCAAAGTCCAAATACTTGTAATATAAGATGTGGAGGCACTACTAGAAGAAGTATCCATCAAAGTCACAAAATTATGAAGAAAGATGATTTCTTCATGAATAGAGGTCAAATCTTTATTAAAGACAACATAAGGCTTGGGTAGTGTAATGGGAGTAGCAACATTAGTAGTTGTTGCGGCAAATGCATTGGAGCAAATGCCCAATGATAGAATGAAAAGCTACACCACAATCAACAACAAGAGAACCACGTTGAGGAGACCGAGAAATGGGCTCTTAAGGAAGACCATGAAGGTCCCAACGTATGGCCCTCGTACGATGTGCATTGCTACAATGATCACAATGTAATGTGTCTTGATCATCTAAACCACTGCTAACACAGCTACCACTATGGTCACCTCTCTGAGACATAGAGGCAAAAGTTAACCTCGTAGGAGCAGGGGAAGACTGCGATAGAGATATAGTGCTTCTACGGTGAAGAAAACAATAGACTTCATAGAGGGATGTGAACAAATCATAAGTAATGAGATAATTGGGAACTAGATCAAACTCAGGGTTAAAACCCACAACAAGCTCAAACACATGGTTGTCCTCAACAAACTTCGGAATGATAGAAGTATTGACAACACAAAGAGTGAGAAGAGCTATTGTACACACCAAATTTTGAGGCAATTAAAAGAGTTTTGCTTCTCGAAACTTGGGATGTCAAATAACCCATTCTCATATTAAACGAATGGTTGATTATTTTTGTTCCTGGAATTATTCTTCCAGTCTTAAAAAGATAAAACTATTAATTACATCTTTCCTCTTTTATAGGAAAGAAAACCTCCGATTAAGACAAAGGTTAGCAAAAGAAGACAAAAGATATGGGATATGCATGTGTATGTATTTCTTCTAAAAAATACATCTATAACATTGTCCCTACAATACATCTTGAGATATAATGGTATTTATAAAAACGATGGAAGAACGTAGAGGAAAAAAACATGTGATGGCAACAACATCTCCAGGCGTATGGTTACTTGGGCGACTCCATTGTTCTCCTACAACAAGTATGTTGTTGTCTCTGCAAACGTATTTTCTCCGTCAAAGTCTTTCTCTGTCCAACTCTTTTTTTTTTTTTGCTTGGATATTTATAGAAAATCTTTGTAGGGAGTTACATAACCATTTGTTACATGCAAATAACTTTCCACTTTCCCATAGTAATCATCATGGAGGTGATGTATATAATTGTCAAAGGTCAAAGGTTGCCTTAGGCCAAAGAGGGGTGGTCTCCTATTTATAGGATTTTAGTAGACTCACCAAAAGAAATGAGAGTGAATGGGGGAATGTATTGGGACCACAAGGGGAATGATTAGAGGATTGGAATGAGGTTGCTAGGTAATTTCGGGAATGGAGAGTTGGTGAGCCAAAATTGATATGATCTTTGCCTAAATGTCAATGACATATCAACTAAAAATGAAAGAATGAGTGATTAGGAATCCGAAAGTGGAATGTGAGTGTGCCTAAATATGCTTGACACATGTGAACTTTTATCTAAAAAAAGAAGAATGAATGGGGGAGTGTGTTGGATCAAAAGATGAATATTTTGATGATTTAAGTGAGGTGGCTAGGTAGTTTTACAAAGGTAGAGTTGATAAGCCAAAATTGACATTATCTTTGCCTAAGTGACAATGGCATGTCAATTAAAAATGAAAGGATGAGTGATTATGAATCTAAAAGTGGAATGAGAGTGTGCTTGACACATGTAAGGCATGTGGTACAGACCAAAAAGAGTAATATGATGTGGATTTAGGTGTGCTGGACACATGCCAAGTATGTGACTTTCCAACCTAAGATGTTTGTATATAGGTTTAGACTTAAGCTAAAATATGAAGTGTTTGTGTATAGGTTTTAGGCTAGGCTTAAGGGGTGTTTGGACACATGTTTTAGGTTAGGCTAAATGACTACTTGATCACAAGGTTTTGGTTAGACGGGTTATGCTCACACCAAAAATGGGGGAGGATTAAAGAAGTGGCAACGCATGTCAAGGAAAGTAGGATTTTGATTTGACGTGTCACAATGCATTGTAAAATGGTATCCCCATATGGAATCTTGTTGTCTAAACATAAAAATTTTAAGAAATTGTCTATCCTGACTAAATTGATTGATCATCATGGTGGGATCCAATTTTTTTTATCTAAGGCTCTAAAGTACTAGATTGGACGGTTGTAAATTGAAACAGTGCGATGAAAGGCTTAGGAATGACCTTTGAATGTCGTTTTCAGTACCCCAAGGTTTTAAGGCATGCTGAATCTATTTGCGCTACCTGATTGACTATCAAATGCGAATCTTACTCAAAATTTGCAAGATTTTAAATCAAATGCCAATATTCACTAAAACTTGATTTATCATATTTGAATAATCGAACCCTCTATCCTAGGGTTTTGAGACATTTTGAGCGCATTTATGATGTCAGATTGATCGTCCGATTTTTTTTTTTGATTAAATTTTGAAAGATTTCACATTAAGGGTCGAGATTTGCTTAAACATACTATGATAAAATTTGATGATCAAACATTTTATTTCAAGACTTTGGACTGCTCTAGACACATTCGTGACACACAATTAGCCATCCGATGCTTGTACAATGAGATTCAATGATCCATCTTTGATGAGAGATAAAATCATAATTTTCAATATAGATGTGACCAAACTTAGGACAACCCTTCATAAAACTATGAGATTAGAAGTAATGATAGGAAGATGAGGAAAATGAGTTCATAAAGATCACAAGGAAAAATCGAGAGTTTAGAGTGCCAAATTAGGAAAGAACTAGAATGACCTAAAAATGTGGGGTCATTTAACCACCTTGGTTTCCTAGGTTGCCTATGATCCATTCTAGAGAGTTAGTGCTGTCTATTAAAAGAACCTCTAAACCTTAGACCAAAATTAGGTGTTGACACATTACCAATTTACAAAAAAAAAAAAAAAAACCAATAAGGAACTTAGATTAACAAGATTTCCCAGATATGGGTGGATGAGCAGAAAATCAAAGAAAAATCCATAACTCCCTCAAAACATCTCCAAATCAACTCATCATAAATCCCTAAAAAAAAAAATGACAAGAGTAGGGAAGATTCACATACTATCAACCTCCACTGACATTAGTTGTGCGAACGCTGATATCAACACACTCCTGATGTTAGTAACTATAAAAAATGTGAGGTTTCTAAGTGTCTGGCTGGCTTTGATACCAAATGGATTTTTGTGGAGGGTTGTGATAGATAACTAGGGTTTGTGAGAGGAGGAGGAAAGAAGAGAAAATCGTATGAGTGTGTCTTGTCTACTCTCATACGTATGAATATATATTAAAAATGATATCAAAGCAATTGCATTGAGTATTTACAAGTATACCACTTATCTATAATGTATCAAATTACCCTTACATATTGTGCCCATATACACTCATATAGATCAACATGGAGAGGCTTTGTTTTACTGCAATCGCTTTCCATACCACAAGATTGAATCAATGGCCTCTCACATGGAGAGGGATGTTGTAACCACTAGGGCAAGGGGGCATTGGCAATGGATAAGCTACTTGGGTTCCACTAAGATTTCCCATGTTTAGAAAGCAAAAAAGACACAATGACCCCAACATGGGTGGCTCTGACTTTGCATTCTTAGTATAGAGGGCAGGGGTCAAATCTTCCTTGACAGTCTCAGCCTATCAAGTGTGCACCTCTCTTGCTAGTTGTGTGAGTCTTAGGAAGCTGTGTTAGTCTTGCCCTAAGAAGGGTTGTCTGGGCCTGAGTGGCCCTACCCAAAAAGCAAATAGATTTTCCAAGTTAATCCTAATCGGAAAATGATCTTTTGTGACCAAAATTGGTGTGATTGATGTGCGGCAAGCATAACAGACTGACATGATTTTTTTTTAGAAAAAAAATGGTGTATCTTTTTGGACATTTAATTTTTGATTTGAACATTTTTTTAATGCTTTTAACCCTATACACACTATGTGTCAACCTGTGATGTGGTCACACATTGGTCATAGAAGATTTGCCCAACTTTGAGTTTGTATTTTATTTTATTTAATGAAATAACAATGGAGAAAAATAATAAAATTTTGGAAAGAATACCGATACAATAGTGACCAATTTACAACCGTGCTTTTAATGCCATTATAAATTTATAATTGTAATTATAACCCAAGTAATTTACCAACTTCCCAAAGAATGTGCTAACATTGATGTTTAGTGGGGGAAAGTTTCACTTGTATACTTGCATTGCTAACACTGATGTTTAGTGAGTAATAGTGATTTGGATTAAGGAATGTGCAGAAATATATTCTTGTACTTGTAAGTACAAATCATTTATTGATTTTGTTGTTTACTGGAATTTTCTCCCGGTTCAAAGGAAATTGTTGTTGGAAACAGTTTTGAAACATCTAGATTTTTTGTGCCCAGATTTGAAATCTGATTGGGTAAAAATCTTTGAGCCACAATAAAAGTTGGACCCACAAGTCTTTTGAAGCGGGTCTACATGGGTTTGTGTTCACCTCAATAAAGAGAATAACGTTGTATAATTGGATGTTCAAAACCATTGATGGGTGAATGAAAAATTGTCTCCAAAAGTGCTTAGTTGATCACTAGTAAAACTGATAAAAGTGTGAAATTTGAATAGTCACACATAGACTAGACCATAAAACTTTGTGTGTTCATTCACATTAATGTTGAACATAAGTTTGGCCCCGAACACTGCTGTTTTGTGGATGGGGGAGAACCTGGCCAACATAGGTCAGACCTATATTTATACACACACATGCGTCAAACTGGACTGAGTTGGGTAATAATATATATTTTTTAATTTTTTCTTTTTGCTTTCTCCCAGATTCAATTATACCTGTGGGAACATGTCTCTACGGCTTGTTATAATCAAATAGACACACAGGTAGCTATTAAATCACACCTATTGACTAGGGTGGGAATGGGTTGGGCCGGCCTGAGCCTGACCTGCAAATTGACTTGAAAAAGCCTGGCTTGAGTTAGGCCTGATAATAGTCCAAGGCCCGAACTTTTATTGAGGGTCAAGCTTGGGCTTGCCTCAGCCAGACCCGATGCCTGAATTTTTATATACATAATATATATGTATTATATATAATATACTAATTATTTTAAAATTATCAATAATACATAGCTTAGTTGATAAAAATTGTTTTTTACAATAAGTATTGGGTTAAGTCCTAGTGAAATCAATGATTTTTTAA
>JAOXJP010229692.1:0-10906 GCA_025762735.1 Platanus orientalis | reverse complement strand
ACATAATTCTTATGGCAAGTGATCTTACATATTACAAAAATCTAAGGTTCGGTCGAGAATTGGAGGAAAAATCTAGAAAAAGAAACTAGATCTAAAGAAGGAAAAGCTTGTCACTACAACCAAAAAAAGAAAAAAAGAAAGGCTTTTTACAACATTTAAAAAACGATGTGTCAGCAAAAATTGAAGACTTTAGACAGCTGTGTATTGTCGCAGTCTCTAAAGTTACTTTAGATAGCGTCTTCAAACGTTGTCTTACATATATATAAACACGGTGCTATTTCAAAGATGTTTTCAAACTCATGAACTGCCACTTCCACTGTTTTCTACATTGAACACTCTATTACAACTATCATTGTTGATACTCCAGTATTGTATCTCACTGTCTCCATCACATGAGCGGATGAGATCCTCTTTATTTGGGAGGAAGTCAAGTGACATTACAGACGCAGAATGTCCCGTAATAGTACGAAGTGAATAACCAGGCTGCATTATGGAGTTATTCATTCAATCAATAGTATATCCACTATGTTACAGATCAGAGACAGAAAAGCATAAATAGACCAAGAGAGAGTAACCAATGAATTTGTGGCATCACAACTACAGCACCTAGAGGTAGCTCAGCTAGATCATATCATGACCACATGCATAGAACATAAAGAACTTTGGGTTTAGCCTTAGCATTTCTGATGCACAGTATCCTGAGTTCAACTATTCACAAAACATTTTCCCTTAGCACATGAGATTTCCAAGACCAAAATTAACCTGATGAACTATTGCCATCTGACTGTTTTGGAATATGAAGGTATTTTTCCCCGAGAGAAAGAAATGGAACAAAAACTAGTAGTCGAGATCCTCGAGAGTTATATATTTTGAACCAATAGACCTCTCAGGTAGGACCCATCAAATTGTTTAAAAGTGTTGCCACTGTAGTGCATGATGTATCAGTCATTACTGAAAATCTATAGCCTGAACAGTGAGTCTAAGTCTTCTCAAGAATCTCAATAAAACAAGAAAATATTAAGTATTATAGTCAATGAAATAGATAGATATGCTCAATGATTTACAAACGCGCATGGCATATGGTGCCTTGCACCATCCAACCTCTGTAGAGTAAGCATCATAAAATGTTAGTGAATGACAGTGTAAAACATGGTCTCTCCATTTTTCAATAATTGTACTAGGTGAGAATAAAAACTATGATCAATTTGTTATAACATTTCAGTTCATCCAATTGCTATCATTCAAAGTATTGAAGCATATTTATTAGCGAAGTTAATGATAATCTATAGGTCAATGATATGAAAAAGATGCTAAAACTAATATTGCATACACACTGTGCGTAATATTGGAAATCAAATAAATCGGTAAAGCTTATACCTCATAGCTGTCTTTGACCTACTATAAACAGTTACCGCATGCAATTAAGGGTAATTAACTAAATAGAGTAACCAATTACGTGGTAAAGTTTACATCCTCCTGCATGATACCCCCTGTAACATAGGTACCTTATACCTTATAAAAGTTGTAGCAACATATGTTTGTGTCTCTGTAAGTCTAGAGTGCTATCCAACCAAGACAAAAGGGTGAGGGAAGGCGAAGAAATGCTATGAATTGGCAAAAGCCTGTTGGCAATATTCTCCAACCTCCCAAATCCCACACTTTGTAATTAAGCATAAGGAGAATGAATACCAACCAACAAATTCAAATGTTCAACAAATCAAATACATACATTATATTTTCGCGAGGGCCAATGCTAGGTTGAAGAATCCTTGAGCAGATTGCAGCATGCTTGTCAGATTTGCAAATACTAACTACCAGCAAAGATAATGTGAATACCTACTTGACTCTTTCGATGCCCACAAAATCGGTGGAATTGCTTGCAAACCGCAGTGGCAGCTAAAAATAGCACCATGCCCCCTCAACCAACATAGTTGGAACTAGAGTGATATTTGATTAAAAAGCCAATAGAATCTTTGCAAAGTGTTTTCTTATTTAACAGGAAAAAAAAAATACCATGCCTGATTTCATACAAAAATACCTCTAACATTCGTAAGAATGTCTGAATGTTGAATCTGAAAACAGAAAAAGATATAGCTTTCACATCTACTTGGATGTGCAAAGCAACTCGCATATATATAAAAGAGGGAGATTCAGTTGCAACTTACCTGGCTAGTTTCATCATGCACCTGATACTTCACTAAGGACATTCTTCTTTCCTCCTGCATATAATTTAAACACATTTAATCAACAGAAATTCAAAACTGAGTGAAATCAGGTGCACATCTATTCAAACAACAAATTCATTCAAGACTAAAAAAGCAGTAAAATAGAGAACACTAACCATGGACATTGCCTCATCATCCCAAACTAAATAGACCTCATTAGTGGCTGGAAGGGTTGCTGGAGCTTTATTAGCAATCATAGGAGGAGGTCCAATTGAAGGCCCACCAGTATTTGGACCTGAAGCATACGTATGTGAACTGATGAATGAACCACCTACAGTAAAGCAACAGGGAGTAAAAATCATTAGGACTACATACACATACAAACAAGAGTAACAACAAAGAAAAGACTACTGTGAACACATTTTTGTGCAAGACACCAAACTGATGCAAAGTTACACCAAACCTCCCTTCCAAAATCATAAGATAAATTCATAATTGTACTACTTTAAATTAACAAAGGAAGAACACTTCTGCTGGCCATATGTTGTCATTTGCTAGACAGAGATAAATGAATCTCCACTAATAATGTGCAGGAAGTAGAAATCACAAATGAATTGAATCAATTGATAAATGTAAATGAAATAGGGAGCAAAATCATAAGGTGATGGCATCAATCAGCCCAATAGCCCAGGCTCGGAGCTGCCATTATGGAGTCCAAGACCAAGCTCAGACTGGGCCCAGAATGGACCTAAAAACTATAGGCCCAAACCTAGCACAACAGGATCATTCCAAATGTCTCAGTCAGGTCTTAAGCTATAATGGGCCCTACAACTTGTCCTGCTATTACAAAAGAGAATTCAGATTAGTTTAGTTGTCTAATTTTTAAAGTATTATTTGCGAATTTATAAAATACATATAAATCAAACCCACTTTGCAAAAGGAGTGCACCTTGGGCCAGGTTGGGACCAAGTTAAGCCCAATCCACAAGGCTAAATGCTCAACACTAACCCAGCCCAACGGTAACTGGAACCCAAGTTTCTCAACCCAATCCCAAATAGAAGGGCGGGTCAGGATATTTCTTGGGAGGGATCTCAGCCTCACTTGTAATGTACTCTTCTTTATCCTTTCCTTGAATAAAAATAAGCACCGACTTAGACCATGTGAGATAGTTACCGCCATCAAACTTTACTGTCGTAATTTGGATAAAGTCCCTAGTGATGTGAAAGCTTTCCCCGTCGGTTTTACTTGAATCACCCAATGTAGTATCTGAGTGTTGGCTTACTTCGGCCATACTGGTATAAGAAATCAACAATCATGATCACAAGAAAAAAACTACCAGACCTACACAGGTCTCACACACTGATGTTGTTCGAAAAGACCACATCACACCGAAAAGACACCCAACAACACATGTCCACCCAAGGACATCAAACACGATAATAGATCCCCCTTTCAAACACCCAGCAATACTCCACTGATGCGAGAGCATATGAAGTCAAGAAGAAGAAGCTTGAGGACCATGGATAGGCCCCAAGACATGTCTAGAAATTTTAGGGTTATTATATTTGAGTTTATTTCATTTTAGAGTTGATTCTAGAAGGTTTCAATTATTTTAGGGTTGTTTTATTTAAGTCTTATTTTATTTTAGGGCTAGTATTGTATTTATTTTTTCTAATTAGATTGAGATTAATATGTAACCAGACCCTAAAGGCCTTGGAAAAGAAAATATTCATGATAATCAAGACTCTTTGTAATAAAGGTTAAGTCTAGGGTCCTAGGTGCAATATTAAAAGTAGGAGTCCTACTTGATTTAGGAGTCTAGTGGCCCAAGTCTATATAAAGAATGGTTATTAGGTTGTAATCAATTTTTTAAAGATGAAATAAAGATTAGGGTTAAAGAATCTTCGCAGGTCTGAATTTGAAAGATTTTATATACTTAAAAACCTCGGAATTCGATGAAATTTTGTATGGGAATCCCTCTAAGGGTCATCTAACTCCTTGTTATGTTTCATAAAATTCTGACATGTCAGTAAGGGTATTTTGGTAATTTTGTGGGTCCGCCCAGAAATTATAGAATTGCCTTATGGCCCTTTTCCACTATCTTTTCTTGTCTTTCTTGATTCATTCTTTAATTTCTTGATTACTTGTTTGCTTTGTTGAATTTATTCTCTTCTATTCCTTTCTTTAATCAAGAATTGCTCTCTTTAATTCTTTCTTTAGTCTTCTTCAATCTTCGTAGTTTCTTGATTTATTTTAAATTGAATTCTTGATACTCTTACCCTAATTCTTGAAATCCCATCATACTTCATGTAGGACCCTAATTCTTAAGTATCCATCCCTACATCATCTACCAGTCTGTCCAATCACCACAAACACTCCAAACACCATTTCCAATTCATCAAATCCCTGCAGAATCATAAACACACCAGATTTGAAAGGAAAACTGTAGGGGGCAGTAAACATGACCCACAAAATCACTCACAGCCACTTCAAAAGGTCTCCATATCACACAACACTTGTTTCATTTGATTTCTGTAATAATCCTAGACTAAATCGACAAAAAACATCAACCTAAACACTTCCATATCGAGCACGAACTTAGAAATTCCAGTTCGGAATTTCAGTATTTTTTTCATAAGAAAATCATTAAACACACACACACACACACATGTAGACACTCCAACTGCAACCAAGATGACCTCCAAAAAAAAATGTCTAAATTTGGGGTCTATCAGTTCCATGAAAAACCCTTTATGCACTATGCCGGCCGTATGGCTACTGACATCAGCCCTAGGCTTGTTGACATCAGCAGCAAGGTTAAGGCAGTAACTCCACTTTTTTTCTTGCCCTGATACCAAGTTGAAATCTATAAATCAAAGATTAATATGATGGAGATGAGGAGAAAGAGAGGAAGGAGTAGCCGCAAGCCTTTGGGAGAATCATCGTTAGAATATCTAGTCTCATACGGATGGTATTTATATTAATTCATTATTTCCTATACATTAAAAGTGGTATATAAACCCGTATAGATATACAATACCCTTGTGACATAAATACCCCACATACATGTAAATACCATCACCAACACTACTCACCCAGGTGATTAGGGCCCATTATGTCATAAATTATCTTAAAGTGTACACACCAAGTTTGTGCCCCTTCTATAACAGAGTACTATTTTATATATTGCACAATTGAGGCAAGGCAGCAGGTATGAGACTCTTCAAAAAAAACTTTCACAAACAAATTATACTTAAGATGAGGAATCTGAAACCTAATGAGTTGTTTGATATATGAGTGGATTGAAGCTGAGACAAGATCTTACCCACTTAATTTCAGCCGTGTAAACGATACTTTGTCCCATGCTAGACGTCTGAACAGAAGATGAAATATCTATGGGCAGAATTTGACAAGAAACCAAGGCAAGTGAAACCTTAGAAGCCCATTCATATTTGAGAAGAGATGGCAAAAGAAAAACATCACATCATCAAAGCATCCTAAGAAAGCTCTTGCTTTTCAGATGATCCATTCAAAAAATATACTGAAAGAGATGACTGATGGAGTGCTTGGGAAGCCCATGATGTGAACTTCATGCCAAGCAACAATAAAAAAAGAAGACGAATGGTACCCAGCGAATGCAGTCACCATTCATATGAAGAAAGGCCCATAAATTAAATGCCATGATACAGCAGCCATTGGGTGGTTGGACACCACACACCCTCTTTGGAGGCCCACGGCAAGACCTTAGAAGAGGCCCATTCAATCCAGGTAGTTTAGAGTCTTTATTTCATGTTTGAGGAGTGTTTTAGTAGAAAGTTATTGCCTAAAGGACTAATTTGAAATAAGGCTTTAAAGACCAAGAGTTTATTTGCAAATTTATAATAGTTTTGGTGTTTTTTCAAATTATTAAAAGTTTCTTCTTGTGCTGGTCGACAGCCACTCTTTAGAACAGGGTTTTGGAGTCAAATTAGAAGCAAGAATCCTTATATATATATATATATGGGTAATTAGGGTTGAAATCAACATTGGTTGAATTTTGAATGAAAGAATATTGCTTTGGTGTGGTCCATGAGTGGAGCCAGGTATTTTCTCTCTCCCACTTCGTTAATCTCTATTTCCTCTCTAATTCTCTCTTCCACAATCTCTTCTCCAATCTCCCTTTCTTCTATCATTATTTTCTCTTCTTCATTTCTGATTTCTTGTTTTAAGTCTTGAATCTACTTGCTGTTATTCCGGAAAATATTTTCTGTTGCAAGATATACATCGAGAATTATCAAGAAAGCCCATTTCCCACAATCCAAACTTCCCTTACTGTTCTCCCTAACCTGCAATCACCCTACCCATCCCTTCTCTTCAGTTTTCTCCCAGAAACCCCCCTCCATAACCTCTCATAAAACCTTCAACAGCCCTAAACTTTATCCCTTTGCTGTTTTCTTCAAAAATAGAAAACCCTTTCGAAATCTATGCAAATCCTAAAACCTTTGATCCCCTTGCTGTGTTACTGTTTCAGAACCTAGAAATCCTCATTCCAGGCCTTGCAGTACACCTAGATCATTGCCCTTGCTGTTATCTTTCTCATAACCAAAAATCTCCCTAAAACAACACTTGCATCATCTACAGAATGGGCAAACACATCAGTCCCTGTTTACTCCTGTTTTCCCTCATAAATCTGACCAGATTCGTCCCCTTTAAGTCCATGAATTCTCCTTACTGATGGGGTATCAAATAGCCTGTACAACCTTTAAACCTCACCTTCCATTCAAATCAATCCCCATAATTGCCCATACCTGATCTCTGTTACCTCTGTCAGTAATTCTGTTCCATATTAAGCCCCTACCAACCCCACAATTCTCCCTATTGTTTGGGTACAACCAATACTTCAGTCCCAGACTAAGCCAATTTCATCCCCAGTTATATCTTGTCAGCTCCTGTGTTAAGCCCAATCAGCCCTCAGATTAGTACCAAATCAGTCCCAGATTTGTTCTAGATTGGTATCCTAGATCAGCCCTCTAACCTGACCCTGTTGCAGACATAAAATAGCATTCTGTTTTTTGTGTATTTGAGCATGCCCAATAGCATACTGTGGGAGATAAGAGAGCTCCAAATCCCCCCATAGAGTTTGTGAGTGTATTGCTTTATTGCTGAAATGTTGTTCTTGCTCATATCGAAGTTGTGTGGGCCCTATACAGTGGGAAGCTACTGCTGGTCCCATAGCAGTCCCACATCAAGCCAAAGTTCAGCCTATTCTTCAAATGGACATTTTCAAGCAGTGTGATCATCTTTACAATGGAGATGTTGGGGTTCTTACACATTTGGTGGTTGATGATGGGTCTTTGGTAAACTTGGTTTGTGGATGAGTAATAGTACCATAAAAGTTTCGAACAATTTGTGAATGATGAATCTATTCCCAGCAATGGCTTTAATTCAAGTAATAAAGAAGTGTTGGGCTTTAATTCAAGTAATAAAGAAGTGTTATTTACAGGGGAGCAACCATGAGAAACAAAAAGTTAGATGCCCATGGATGATCATGTGGGGACCACTTAGCGTTATTTTTTAGATTTTTTTTTCTTGAGTTGTAATCCCGTAGCTTACTGTTAACCCAACTTTTCCAAGGTCAAAATTTGCCCTTATGGCTAGTTTTGCTGTCATTATAAAGGTTATTCAGCTACCTTTCAAACGAGACCAAGATGGCGTAAATCTGATGTTATTTGGGAAAGCTATGACCAGATTACTGAAGGGATATCAGCATGTGATGAGAATAGAGTTTTTAGAAAGTTTCATTTGATATGTTTTAGGAAAGTTTCAAGTTTAGTATTGTTTGCCGTCTTTATAAAGGTTATTCAGCTACCTTTCAAACGAGACCAAGATGGCGTAAATCCGATGTGATTTGGGAAAGCTATGACCAAATTACTGAAGAGATATTAATATGTGATGAGAATAGAGTTTTTAGGAAGTTTTATTTGATATGTTTTAGGAAAGTTTCAAGTTTAGTATTGCGTAGTCAACAACTTTAGGTCTTAAGTAGTTTTTTTTTTTTTTTTTGTTTTAGCAAGTTGGATCTTAAGTATTTAGTAATACTTGAAGGTCAAGTTTAGAAAGGAGGGAATATGGTGATGCAGACATCCTGCCATGTGACAGTTTTAGGACGTATCACCGTAGGAGGAGGGTCCCACTAACTCTTTGGATCGAGTAGAGGACCACATATTACAGTTGGAGATGACTTGGAGCATCAACGGTGATTTTTATGTGTGTAGGCATGTGGGGCCCACATGTGATGTGCTACGACCCACACATGGAGACACACGGCATGTTGTTGGGTTAGGTTTATTAGTGCTTTTTTTGGATTTTTTTACTATTTTATTGGAATTTTAGTGCATTTAATTGTTTATCTTTATAGCTTGGGACATGGAAGGAATTTTGAAATTGGCTAAGAGAAGGTATTTTTGTCTTAGCCATTTTATTAGGCGATTAAAGAAACTCATGAATGTGAGTTGAGACGGGGAGTTTCTTAGTTTCTAATTTTGTTCTTGTTTAGGTCTTTATAAGGGGAAGAACCCCATTGTAAACTTGAATGTATGCTTTTGACGAAATAAAAAATTCTGGTTCTGCTTCTTCATGATTTGGAGATCTCGTTCAAGCTCATTGTGCCAAAGCTTGACTTGGATAGGGCTTTTCCAAAAGTAGGGTTTTCTCTACAGGTACAATTCTTCTTCTTCTTCTTCTTCTTCTTCTTCTTCTTCTCCTTCTCCCAGATATTTCCTACTTGCTGCTACAACCTGAAACCCTAAAGCACCATCTATTTCTTTCTTCATTAACAATACCTAACTACCATCCTAATCCATTGATCACCCCAGGCAACTACACCCTTTTTTGATGTTCCACCATCAAACCTCCGAATTCCCCATCACGTAACCAGTCAGACACACCCTCTCTTAAAACCTTTGGATTTTCTTTCACCAAATCCTCTTCTATTAACCCCCGGCTGCCTGAATACCCTTTTTTTTCCAATTGAATTCATTCTTATAACTCCAGATCAGTAAATCCAAACTTGCTGCAATCTTCCCTGAACTCCCTAAGTGACCTCAGTCAGGTATCACCCAATCTTTCAATCTACCCCTTGTGACACTTCCACAAGACACTATTCCCTAAATTTCTAATTCAAACCAGAACCTTGCTTGTTCTAATTTCTGAGTGCTCTGAGTTTTCCTGAGTTTTGGAAGAAGAGTTTAGCTAGAATTTTACCAACATCAGCACTATGTACACTGATATGGTTGAAAGTCAATCCTGCTGAAAATAGATGACTAAGGAAGCTTACCAAAAGATGGTGGATCACTGACTGAATACTTCGCACCCTCCAACGACTCTGTTTTCACTCTCAAAAGGTGATGTTGTTCTGAAATATCATCTCTGCTGATACGAGTCTGCGTGATCTACATTATTTACTACAGTTGTGGACTGGTGTTCAGCCTGTCTGAACTGGATTACCATGGCTATAGCTCCCTAATGACCTGTTGTTCCATCTACTATTAACCCCAGACAGCCAGAATCTTTTGCCTATCACTAGCCCCAAACAACACGTGTCTCCCTCAGTCCATATACAGTAAACATTGCTTGACACCCTGATGTATTACATCTTCACAGCACCTGTTTGATATTTTTCCTGACCCAGACTTGCCTCTAAACCAGCCTACCATAGCCCAACCGATCCCTTGTTTTGGAGCCTATTCCATCTGGCCTAGCTATTCAGACACTAATTGTTGTTTATACCTTTATAACCCTGTCAAGTTAATACATTGAATAGTTGCTGCTTTTTCCTAACACCAGAGTGTGGGTTATTTTATTAGCACAAAATCTGATAAGTTTCATACTTAGTTGGCTCATATTTTGGCTTGAGTTATTCTATTACTTATTTTATTACTTGAATCTCTTTTGAGAGTAGGAATCCAGTTTATTATTGATTATTGCTTTCAGTAATTGACTTGGATCTCTTATTGCATTTACTTTTTTCATATATGCTGCATCAAGGACCTATCAAAATTGAGCTTTAGAAAACCAAGGGAGGGGGGATCCCAACCCTAGAAAGACACCAATCTAAGGGGCATTGATAGAAATGGAGGTCACCCAATCTTTTACAAAACCTAACAAGGAAAGCCCTTTGAACAACTTAGTGACAAAGAGCTAATCTCCAACTTCCCGGATGATGGAATCAATGACCTTCGTACAAATTTTAAGCCTCCCCTCAAATTCTTGCATTCTTTTCTTTCCAAATGCCCCACACAATACCATGAATTAGGGAAGCCCAAAAGGATCATCCCCAATCCCCGAGCATTCCATTGAGCAAAAAGCTCCCTCATCTCGTTCAGCATGACCCATGGATAGTTGATATTAGAGAGGAAGTAATCCCAAATAGTTCTTGTGAACTCACAATGAATAAACAAGTGATTTCCAGACTCTCCATTTTTCTACAGAGCATAAACCAATTAGGAGAAATTTCCATAAACAGCCTTCTCCTTTGTAGCAAGTCCATTGTATTAATGTGATTTAGAGCCACAATCCATGAGAAGGCTTTAACCCGAGGAGGTATAGAAGGTCTCCAAATCTTTTTAGAAGGAAAAATTATAGGATTAAGGTTGAAATTAGTTAAGGACAAGAAGCAAGATTTGGAGGAGAATGTGCCTAAGGACTCCAAAGTCTACAGTCTCTGATCTTGAAAAGATGAAGAAAGGTAAACATCATTAAGG
>JAOXJP010229691.1:0-10906 GCA_025762735.1 Platanus orientalis | reverse complement strand
TGTGTATAAGAGACAGGGTTTTCCCTAAAGGTGGATTCATTGGGTTTATTTAAGCTTGGTGGAGAACAAGATCCTCTGATTTGGGTTTAGAAAAGCTTCAAATCAGGTCTTTATCTTTTCTTTTTCTCTTTTCTTGTTTCACTACATCACTTTGAATTTTATTAATATTCTTGGCCATCATTCTACATCATTTTTGGTATCATCTCTATTGTGTTGCATCATCATGGCTTTGCTCTAATTGAAGGTGGTCCTTAGATTTCTTTCATTCAATATGTTGATGACTCGTTGTTCATGTTAGAGGCTGACCCAGAGGTATTAAGAAATTTGAGGTGAATTTTGCTGATCCTTGAGGAGGTCTAAGGCCTAAAGGAAAATTTGAGCAAGTCCAGACTAAGCCCTATTGGTAACGTCAACCATATTGAGAAGTTGGCCTCCATTTTTTGTTGTGAGGTGGATCCTCTTCCTTTTAATCTTCGTCTTCTGTAGGGTACTAAGTCTTCCTCTAAGGCTATTTGGAATCCAGTTATTGAGAGGTTGGAGAAGATATTATCAAGTTGGAAAGGGAACTATCTTTCAAACGTGGGAAATTTTTTTTTTAATTTTTTTTGAAAGAGGAAAAATAATTTATTGCTAAAGAAAGAAAAAGAGAAGAGACAAGGGGATGAGAAATCCCCAAAACACAACAAAGAAACAAAAGAGACAAAAACAACTCCCAAAGGGCCTCCCCTTTAGTGCATATGAACCCCAATGGTACCATCCCAACTCCTCACTAAAGCTCCATTAGGCAATCCATCATACCCTTTGCATCTTCTAGCCCAAAACACAATCAACTTCCTTGCTCTTCTATACACTTGCCAAGCAGGCTCTGACTGGCCCTTGAAAACTTGGCTATATCTTTCCTTTCAAAGAGCCCCCAACAAACCATAGCAGGAACCAACCTCTAAACTTTCTTCCCAAAGACACTAAAAGCCAAGGAACGCCAACTTTTAAGGAGGCCCATGAGGTCCAAAGAAGCTATAAAAGTGGTCCCAAAATCCCTAGCCAGCCTGCACCATATCTTCCAAGAAAATGGGCAATGAATAAGAAGATGGGAGGCCGATTCCCCAACACACTTGCACAAGAGACACACTAGGAAAGTAAAAGCCTTACTTCCAAAGGGCGTCCATGGTAGAAATCTTCCCCAGAATAACAGTCCACATTAAAAACTGGACCTTCGGAGGTACCCCGTTATACCAGACGACATTCCAAGGGTCATTCGCCTCCCTGTGATTAGACAAGTACTCATAACAAGATTTTACCAAGAACTGGCCCCCCGATCCAATCTCCAAACTCGACGGTTTTCATGATCCACTCCTATATGACATCTCTGGATATGAGCCAAAAGCTGAATCACCCTTGCTATCTCCCAATAAAACAAATCCTGTCTTAAGGTCAGAGACCAGACAATCGAGTTCCCCTGACTTGAGAAGTTGAATGCCACCACCACCATAGGATCTACAACCAAACCAAAAAATCTAGAAAATCCTGCTTGAGGGTTCTTTCCCACACCATACATTCTCCCAAAACTTAACACGGTTCCCGTTCCCCACTTCATATGCCAAACCCCCTTTAAACACCTGCCAATACTGCACAATACCCCTCCACGGATTATGGCCAAAGGGCCCCCAATGCAACGCTATATCCCACCCATCAACCAAACCATACTTGGCTGCCACCACTTGTCTTCGTAAACTACCAACCTCCTGATCAAAACGCCATAACCATTTGCAAATGAGAGCTCTATTCATGTCCCCCAAGTTACGAATATTTGCTCCCCCTCTCTCCTTAGAAGAACACACCTTGTTCCACGCCACTAAATGCATACCCTTATCGGCCTCCCCCCCTTTCCATAAGAAAGCCCTTCGCAGTTTCTCCATGACATTACACAAGGTACCAGGCAAGACAAGCAATGATAAATAGTGAATAGGGATGCTTGCAAGAGCCTCCTTTATTAGGGTAAGACGACCCCCTTTTGATGAGTAACGAGCCTTCCACCCATTAAGATGCTTCCTTATCCTATCTATCATCAATTGTCACACCTTCTTCTGCTTGTATGTAGATCCAAGAGGTAGTCCCAAATAGGTGGATGGAAGATATCCCCGTTTATAGTCCAGGTCGACCGCAAGCATGTCCGAATCTCCCACTACAATCAAGGAGCTCTTACCGAGATTTAGATGCAGCCCAAACACAACCTCAAAGCACCTGAAAACACACTTGAGCATCCTAATCTAGCACTGGGAGTTGTCACAAAAAATCATAGTATCGTTAGCAAACTGAAGATGGGAAAACACCAACTTCCCCCACCCAATAGAAAAACCTTCAAACATCCCCACATCCGCAACTCGCCCAATCAAACTCCCCAAAACATCCGCTACCAGCAAAAACAAAAGAGGGGACAGTGGATCCCCTTGACGCAGACCCCTACTACAGCCAAAATGACCCTTCGGCACCCCATTAATCAAAAACTGAAAAGGAAGTCAAGCTTACGCATTTCCGAATCCATTCCCGCCATTTCACCCCGAAGCCGCACAACTTCAAAACATGCGATAGGAACTCCCAGTTAACGTGGTCATATGCTTTCTCCAAATCAAGCTTACAAATAACCCCTGGTCTCCCTTCTCGAATATGGGAATCAATGCACTCATTAGCACATAACACCCCATCTGCCATCGATCTCCCTTGGATAAATGCACCTTGCTCCTTGGACATAATACCCGACAAAACTTCCTTGAGACACACATACATTTGGAGATAATCTTATAGGTGCTGCCCACTAAACTCATCGATCTAAAATCAGACAACTAATCGGCCCCCTACTTCTTCAGGATCAGAGCTATGTAAGTGGCATTGCTCCCCTTATCCAAGAAGCATCTATCATAGAAATCCTGAAGCACCAACATCAAATCTACCTTTATCACCTCCCAACAAGATTTGTAGAATGCAAGCGTGAATCCATCAGGACCTAGGGCCTTGTCTCCATCAAGCATCCGCACCGCCTTCTTAACTTCCTCCTCAATAAACAATTGTTCCACCCATTCGGCTTACCCCTCCCCCAATTACAGTAAGTTCAGGCCATCAACTTTCAGTCTCATCGGCATAACTTCTTGAAATAACCTACTGAAATAATCCTCACATGCGCCTTTATCATCTCCTCATCTTCCACTCTCGTCCCCCCAATCCAGAGACAATGAATACCATTAACAGCCCTACTCACCAATGCCATTTCATGGAAAAACTTTGTATTGTGATCACCTTATTTCAACCACTGCACCCCTGGATTTTTGCCACCACATCACTTCATATCCAAGACCCTATCGAATTCCACCCAAGCCTCCTTTCTAGCAATCCTTTCGTCCTCTTCAAGACCCTCAACCTCCTTTTTCCCATCCCATCGCTAGATCTCCTCCAAACACCTTAGTTTTTTTCTGCTTAATTCCCCCGAAGACCTCCTTTTTCCATATCCTCAGCCTATCCCAAAGACCTTTTAGTTTCAACCGAAATCTCTGACTCAAGGGACCCTGCACGTCCATACCATCCCACCACTTCCGAACCAAATCAACAAACCCAGGATGTAATAGCCACATGTTTTGAAATTTAAAAGGAAAGGGCCTGAACTAGCAATAACTTCCCCTCCTTTTAACAAAATAGGTATATGATCCGACCCTAGTCTTGGCAAAGCACACACCGACATCGGAGAGAATACATCATCCCACTCGACTGAAATCAAGAACCTATCCAATTTACTGAATGATGGATGCTCTTGGAAATTTGACTAAATGTACCTAGCCCCCGCAATTGGCAAGTTTATCAGGTTATTCCTATCCACGAAATCACAAAAAATCTCCATAACCCTGGTTCTTCTAACAACACCCATCTTTTCCTCCAAATATAAGATCTCATTAAAATCCCCTCCCACACACCAAGGTAGTAACTCCCTTGTATTTCTAACCCTCTGCAGTTCATTAAGAAAAATTTCCAATAGGTCACTCGCCGTCGGGACATACACCCCAATTATCACCCATTTCTGGTTATCTCCTTTCAACATTGCTACAATAGAAACTGAAAAAACATCCACCCACACATCCTCGCAAGCCACCTTGTCCAAATCCCAAATCAGCAAGATCCCCCCCGCCGCTCCACTGGATGGCAACACACACAAACCTGGGTTAGAAAACTAATAGACACTATTCATGGAGTCCCTGCCAATAATCTCCATTTTTGTCTCCTGTAATATTACAATCTCCGGGTTATGTCTGGTGACCATTTCTCTAACCAAACGTCTCCTATCATGACTCCCTAAACCCCTTACTTTCCAAGACAAGATGCTGCACTTCATCGATTACTAATACGGTGCCCTCTTGTCTTCCTCCCCGATCCCTCTCCAACTGTCCCACCCCATTTATCATATGTCAATCCCCAACCAAGGTTTCTCACCTCCCTCGAGGTCTTACCCTTCGCTCCACATCCCCTGGGATTTAGCCCCTTGTTATTGGAAACCTTCTTTTTCAACTCTACAAACAACTCCCAGGCCATGTGGTCCAGCCCCTCAAACAAAAGACCTAGCACTTTGCTAACCTGATCAATTGTATTCAATACCCAGTCAGACACAACTGAAATAGGTTCGTCAGCTACTTCATGTTCGTTCCAAGGCACAAGAGCCAAATAGCCCTCATGGGCCAATTCCACGTTTTCACCAATTGTACTGATAAAGCCCTCCTTTCGGATCTCCCCAATCCCTCAAAGCACCTCCCTCCCAGCCACACCCCCAACAACCCTGTTTGTCAAATTGTCAATAACCTCTACCATTATCGACCTCCCTTCCCTCCATGGCCCACCACTAGATACTCCCATGGCCCTAGGATCCCTAAGTTGCAAATAGTAATTTGTTAGCCCTGCCAATCCTTGCGGAACATTTTGCCTTTGAAATACCAGCTCACGGCTTGAAAATTCCTTCTATGACCCCTGCTCAGAAATCCACATCAAGTCATTTATATCGGACCTAATTCCTTACACCATCCTAACAGTAGGTGTCAAAGCCCCTTCATACGTACTTTGCATCAACTGATAATCAGAAGTTACCGCATCATTTCCAACTCCATCGAAACCACCAGATGGAATATGGTTCGAAATCGAGATAGGCACCACCTCTATTCCCCCATCATAGCATCGACTAGGATACACAAGTAACTGCGTCCCACTCGTTTCCTCATCGCAGGAGGTCATCGTCGCTTTCAGATCTAAATAACCTTCGTTGAGCTCTTTGGACCTAATCTACACATTGCCCCCTTCCCTTTCACCCCCTCCTATCTAATCCAGGTTCATCTTATATCACCCATAATCCCACGCAGCACCCTCCGCTTCGTAAGCAAAATCCCTTAAGCCCTCCCGCTTTTTTAAATTACCAGATAACCCCTCCTTAATTCCTAACAAGCCCTTGTTAGTCAAATCGTTACACCGACCTCCCTCCGCCATCTCCACATTTACCCTTTCAACCCTCTGATTTTCATAATGGCACACAGGCCTCTCAAAATTCGAACATTGCTCCTCACAGTAAACTGAATTATTCTTCCCCCCTTCCTCCCTCAGGACACTCGCATAGGATGTTGTTGGCCTGACATTTGCCTTCCTCACTCGCCAGTCGCCAAACGTCTTCAAGATGAGCCCCAATTGCCCTCCATGTAGGCATAACCTCCTGCAAATGCTTTTGCCCTTCCCACTCCTCTTAACCCCCCGAAAACCTCTTCCTTGCCAAGAGATGAAATCATTGGGATCCCTTCCGTACTAGACCGTGGCTGACCACGATCATTTTTGTCTTCATTCGGCATGGCTTTTCGAATTTTGAACCAAGGCATATCACCACCAACCTCTGCCGTTGTCGTCCCTGTCTCCGGCATCGAAATTTCCAGCTTGAACTCTTTTCCTCTTCAAATAAGGAGATTACACGTGGAACTTTCTCCAGAGGACCACCCTGAACCGACAACCAAGCTGCCTCAAATGAGTCCTTACAAATAGTTGCTTCCTCTGCCCTGATAAAACCGCCACACAAACCACCGATGGATCAAAAAAACCCATTGACTAGAGATGAAGGGGAAGTCCTCGTATTCCAATCCTCCTATCATGCAGTTTCAAAGTCACATTGCAACCATTGATCTCCGGATTCCATTTCTTGATTTCAACCCATCTGCCATCCCCTACCTACACTTGTCTCAAGGTAGATAATAACTTGGCTGCCTCCGTAGATTCTGGGAAGATCACAAACTTGCAATCATCAAGAGGGCGCCATTGCAAACTGGATTTCGAGTGTACAATATGACCCAACCGGTTACATACCACATCCCAGCTACATCGCCCCTTCTTTATGAAGTATACCATTGCTCTTTCCCAGTCTCCCAAGTATGCATTTGGCCCATAAGTCGAGCATATCCCCAAACTCCCCTCTACTGCAATTATCTCACCTCTAATCATGGGAGTTGCTAGCACCAACTCCTTTAGAACAGGGGAATCCACCTTCATTCCATCCAGAGGGTATATTTCATAGAGGGTTTATTTCACGACCCTCTTTCTGGGTTTCATCAAGCTCAGCCACCTCCAGCAAAGCTAGCCAGAAATTTCTCCAACCTGAGTGTCCATCCCCAAGTGGCACCGTGATAAATTTTTCCTTCCCGCATTTGTCAAGGAGATCAACCGTTACATATTCCCCCCAAGAGTTTTCATGGCGCCTAACCAGAACAACCAAGGATCCCTCCTTTGAGCGAATAAGGCGAAATTTCTTGTCTAACATCAATGCCTCTTGAAAACATTTGCTTAGCCAACCAGTGTTGCTCTCCCGAATCGATATTCGAGCTTGAAAACCTGCGTTTCTTTCCGTAAATCGAATCCGCTTCACCTTCCCCACCCAACAAATATCGAGGTCGAAGGTCTTCGCCTCAATCTAGATAATCTTCTTCCACAATGACATTTGTAGTGGATTCTTCTGCAGTGACATTCAGGTGGTATTGCAGTGGATTCTTCCACAGTATCCTATAGAGTATTCCTATCTACTTCCTTTCTCTATATGAAACCCCTGTTTTGGTGGTAAACAAAGTAGAAAGAATCCAAAGAGATTTCCTTTGGAAGTTTGATCAAGGGGGTAAGGAAGATCAATTGGATTAGTTAGTCAAGGATTTGCAAGCCTTAGAAACAAGGGGGTTTGGGGATTAGATCGATTCCTAAGGTTAATAGGTCTCTTTTGAATAAGTGGCTCAGGAGATTTGGAGTTGATTGTAAAGCTCTTTAGAGGCTTGTGATAGAAGCCAAATATGAAGAGAGAAATGGTTGGTCTTCTCGAAGGCCATCTGGGTCTTCTGGGTGCGGTATTTGGATAGGAACTTGCAAAGGCCTTGACATGTTAACCATTTCTCTTGATTCAAGGTCAACAATGGGGAAAGGGTGCAGTTTTGGAAAGACCCTTGGTGCTCAAAGGAGGCTTTATTCCCGATTGTTCTCTCTCTTTTATAGTCCAGCAGACTGTAAAGATGAGAATGTCAAAATTCATATGATCAGGATGCGTGCTTTCCGCTCTTGGAATATTCAGCTTAGAAGGAACCTTAATGACTGGGAGGTGGATGGTATGGGAAAGCTCCTGGAGATCTTGGAAGGTTATAATCTTGGGGACAGGGAAGAGGAAGATTAGAGATTATGGTCACTGGACAAAGAGAACAGTTTCTTTGTAAGATCTATGTACAATGCTTTGGCCCCTAGTGATCCTTATGACTTCCTGGCCCGCTTTATTAAGAAATACATGCCCCTTCTAAGATCTCTTTCCTCGTGTGGTCGTTATGGTGGGATCGTGTCCCTACCCTGGACAATCTTATTCATTGTGGTTTAGCCACCCCAAATTGGTGCTGCATGTGGGGGCTGGCTAGCTAATCTTCAGGTCACCTTTTTATCCATTGCTTGGCAGCGGACTCCTTATGGTCCTATATGATGTCTAGATTCTGCGTTGTGTGGGCTTTCCCTGCTTCTTTGAAAGGCTTGCTCAACAGCTGGTCTTCCCAATCCTTTTAACAATCTAAGCCAGTTGGGTTCTGAGTTTTGGAAATTGATCCCTCCAGCTATCTGTTGGACCATTTGGGTAGAGCGCAACCAGAGAATCTTTGAAGGATCTTCTAGGCCATTACATCAGTTGCTGGATTCAGTTCTTTTAAAAATATTTATGTGGCTGTCTTCTTATTGTGCTGTCACTCCTCTCTTCAGAATATGGATTTTTTGACTGGGATGCCTTTATTTTCAGTAAGTAAGCTGCTGGTGTTGGGTCTTGTTGTTGTTCGTCTTTTGCTGTTGCATTTCTCATGCTGTTAGCCTGAGCCTTTTCCAGTAGCCTTTGCTTTTTAATATATTTCATATCTTATCTTTCAAAAAAAAATTACTTGCTGTTTTCAGTAACTAACCACAGCAGAGTGATAAACTCAGATCAATAAAAACTTAATCATATCAGTAAGAGGTTAAACTCATCTAATAATCTGAACACGACACAACTTGGGGGTGCCTTGAACAGATCCTTCCATACACCCAGAAATTTTGAGAGATTTATAAGTCAATCCAAGAGAAGTAAAGAAGAAGCAAAGAACAAGATAGAAGACCCAGCAGCACCGACTGACAGCGGAGTTCTAGATCAGCTCTAACTGGTCTAGATTCTCATACAGCTACTAGTATAAGAGAAGAAGACGAAGCTACAACTTCAGTCTCAAAGTTTGAATAACAATTCTCCAAAAATCACCTCTAGACATTGGAGCAGAAGCCCTTTAAATACATTACATCAATAGTCCAAAATAGAAACTCTCTTGGGAATCTGTTCAAGGCATATATAAAACTTACTAAAAAAGTTAAGAATCTAAATACTTCCTAAATAAAGTTTACCTAAGGAGATTATTCTCTCTCCATACGTATGAAAGAGAATTCCCCATCCTTCCTTTAGTCAATACTCAATAGCTTAGCTGTATCCCCTTAGTTACATCTTATCGGCCTGTCTTCTTCTAAAGATTTACTGACAAAACTAATTCCTAATCTACCCTTATTGTCCCAAGTGATTGACCCATGTGAACCCCACAGCCAAGAAACCCTTTGGACCCCCTTTTGTGTTGGGGAATCCATAGAGGTTGATGCTTGCCATGCCTTTCTGTAGCTGCTGAATCAGTTGTAGACAGTATTGTTGTCACTGGACTTGTAATTGCTGCTCTACTTGAACAAGATAGACAGCAATAAAGATGTAAAACATAAAAGATCTTAGTGAACTAAAGTATTTCTTTTACATATCACTGAAATCAGATTCAGTATGGACAGTTCACATAGAAATATGATCTAGACGTCCTGTCAAAACTCAAAAGGTAGGATGTAAGACTATTGATTTCCAACAGAACTATGAATTAGCCATGGCAGGAGGGTGCAAGCAGATGCCAAAGAACAGAACTATACGAGAAATTACAAAGTTTCATGTATTTGATTATTTCACAACCTAATCAGCACAGGCAGTTGGTTAGACAACTAATGGAGAATTCCTAAATACAATAAAACCAGTCCAAGAAAGACACCTTGTCACTTGCAAGTCACAAGGTGCAAACTTGCAAACTAGATAAATTCCAAGTCAGAAAGAAGGCTCACTATAAGATATTGCATCTTTTGGGAAATTGTCCAATTCCATGGGAAAGTAAAAAATAAAAAGGGATGCAATAGAAGAGCAACACATATTTTTTTCATGGCAGCAGGGTTTGGAGCCGGAGGCCGGGGGGGGGGGGGGGCACATGAGCATAGCACCTTGCACAAGCATAGCGTCATTGAGCATCACACCCAATCTTTAGGAGATCACTTCCTAGAGTTATAAAAAATTGTTCTTATCCAAATGAGAAACTAAAATTCAATTCCATCAACTTCGAAAATAAAACTTTACGTCTCCCAAAAAAATAAACCCAAAAAGTTCCAAAGAAATATCTTCTAATCAATGACCTCTTCTGACACTACTTTACCCTAAATTTAAATCCATTTTTACTAAAAAAACAATTCAAAACTAACTAAAACTTTTAGGTTAGTAAGACCATTTTATTTTAAACCAGTAGAAATGAAAAAAGGTACCCAGTGCCAGTCCAGTAATTATGGGATACTGGGAGGGCCGGAGGGGTGGATTGGATACAAACCGAACCTTTGGCATTTTTGCACAAAGTGGCTGCTCACCAGACTTGAACCTGCATTATTATGCTGACAGCTCAAGCCATGACCATTGCACCAAAGCAATGACCCTAAACCAGTAAAAATTAACAAACCAAAAATAACCACCATCTATGCACTTTCATAATTTGGAAGCTAATTGTTTCCAAATTGTGTAATTTTATGCTTGTTGGGAAGTTAACGATATTAGCTTCCTATTGGAACCAAAATCAAGGCAGTTGAGCACTTTTTCACATAAAAAAGTATGTCTAGTAAAGTGACAAGTTTAAAGTGCATCACATGGAATCAAGGATCAACCGATTGAGACCAATCCAATTTGAGATCCCAATTTCTGATCATTTTAAACCTACGAAATCTTGGCAGATTCACAATGGATTAGCTGACCTAACGCTACCCGGAATCCAGATTTAAAAACCTTGGTGCACAGTTGAAAGAAATTCACACTGTAAAACTCCACTTCTTGTGTTGCTAAAATTCTCATTAAATCCTTTTCCATTTATTGATATCAAATCGAGGTTGCTGAACACTTTTTTTTTTAATGAAAGAAAAACTTTATTGATTAAAGAGAGGGGATAAGAAATCCCCAGAAAAAAACAAAGCAAAAAAGAAAAGAGAGAAAAGACTTCCCACCCAACAGAAACTTGAAAGCCGAAACCAAATACAAGCC
>JAOXJP010229690.1:0-10906 GCA_025762735.1 Platanus orientalis | reverse complement strand
GCCAAGAGATCAGAGGAAATCAATTTCTTATTCTTGTCTGAATAGTTGGATCAAGGGTAAACTTCTGAGTTATAGTGGGAAAAAAAGAATATCTAGGTGGGGGCCCTCAATTGGATGGTTCAGGAATGTGGCATATACACTAACTAGAATGGAAAGATTGGAGTTTCAGACTACACTGTGACTGAGTACAGTTCTTTAGATTGGCGTACCTGAAAGGAAGCAAGCACATGGACTCCTATCGCCCACCAGATCATCGATTGTACATGCATGAATGTTACTTAAAGGTGTCCCATACCCTCAGGTAAGTTGTGGCATGTCTGCACGAATCGGTTGAGGCAATGGGGGTTTAACCAATGGCCTCAAGGATTCCATGATACTGGAAAAAGAAGGACGTCTCCCTGGCTCGCTGCAGTTCAACACAGTTTTATTATAAGAAAAACATGGAGGGAAAAGGCAGAGGATGGAAGTTGAGCGAGGAATTGAGAACTTCACTCACGGAGCCCAACAAGCCTCAATCAAGACAGCCACTTTAGGATTTACATGGCTTGGAATTTCAAGCCTTTTTCTTTTAAAACCAACAGCTGCTACTACCTGCAAGAGGGGGAAAGTAAGCTGCCATCTTACCAGTAAAATGTCTTAAACAAAGCAATTTACTCTCTCCTAAAACCCTAAGGTTGTAGGGGAGGTTAGAGTTAATATACTAAATATATTTCAACACTCCCCCTCAAGAGGGACACTCCTGGACAATGAATGGGGAGGAGCTAGGTGCGAGTCCATAGAACGTGCATACATGTGCACAAAATGCCCAACAGAATAATTGTGTCCACGGAGTGATTTGAATTCGCGACCTAAACCGGATCTGATACCAACTTTAATAAAGCAATTAACTGTCTCTCCTAAAACCCTAAGGTTATAGGAGAGGTTAGAGTTAATATACTTAATATTTTCAACAATACCATCTTAAACAAAGCAATTAACCGTCTCTCCTAAAACCCTAAGGTTGTAGGAGAGGTTAGAGTTAATATATTTAATATATTTCAACAAAATGATCACCTTTCCAGAACAAATAATTGTATACCTGTTCGTATATCAAAATGACATAGTAGTAACTGGGATCTTAGATTGATAGGAAATGAATAAATTCAAGAAAAAACCAATAATAGTTGAAGTAAATATACATACATGTCTAATGATCTCATCTTTCGTCACAGAACAATTTATTTAATATTTAGTTCATACTATGGAGTAAAACCCTGAAATATCAATCAAGCATATATATTAGATATTTTTTTTGAGAGGTCATTTATTTAATTCTTTACAAAGGGTACTGATGCAGCAACCATTGGGTGATTGGACACCACATACCCTCTTTGGAGGCCCAAGATCAAGCCCAAAGAATGATATTGGAAGAGGCCCATTAGGCCATGATAGTTTAGGTTTTTATTTTTCTGTTTTAGGGGTGTTTTTGTTGGAATTTATGGTTTTAAGGGTTATTTTGTAATAAGGCTTTATTAGCCAAGGGTTTATTTGCAAATTAGGATTAGTTTTGGTGTTTTTTGAAATTTGTATACTATTTTTTTTTTTGGTGCTGGTCGACAGCCACTCTTAGAATAGGGTTTTAGAGCCAAATTAGAAATAGGAAACTTTGGATGAATATATATATATATATATTATGGATTTAAGGTTGTACGACAGTTTTGGAGATTTAGAATGAAGTTTGAATTGATTGGTGTCCCACGAGTGCAACCTAGTAAGCTCTCTCTCTCTTCTCCTCTCATGAAATCCTATTTCTTCTGTTCACTATCTCTTTCTCTCATCTCGTTCTTGATGAGGACATGGAAGCCTAGGGATGACCCATACATGGGGATAATAGGGTCCACTTGCTAGGATTACGGAAGTCTACAAGAAGTACTTTAAGAGAAAAGGGTTGCTTCGCTTTGGAGCAAATTTGGAGCTTTTGGGAGCAACTTGCCAATTTGGAGGCAATGAGGGGCCCACGCATGAAGAGGAATAAAGAGAACTTGAGAGCATCCTAAAAATGTTTGGTTTTGATTTAAAGTCATCTAGTAGAGATTTTATTAGTTTATTTTCTGTTTTTCATTAACTATTAGAATATGACATGGGTGGAATTTTAGTTTTATATAGGACAAAGTTGTTACTAGCTTCAAAATAGGGTTTTTCCCAGGAAAATTCTCTTCCACATGATTTGAGAGGGAGAGTACTTTATGTTTGATGGCTAGGATTGAATTAGAGAGGGGCTTGGCTTATAAAACAGCCCCATGGTTTGTACTAAATTTTTAATGAATATTTGAATAAATTTTGAAGCAAAATTGCTCTCTTCTTCTCCAAACGGCTGAAGGTGTTTTCTTCAAGTTTGCCTAGGCTTGAAACTTGAATTGGTGATTTATCAAGTAAAGGATTGGTGATTTTCCTTCAAGGTATTTATCCCTCTTTATCTCTACTATCTCTACTTCATCTTCTTCATCTTCTTTACCATTAATTTTCTGGTTTTTTTTCGTAATCCTCTTTGTTAACCCATCTTCATCCTCACCTACACACATCCATAAGTCATAATCTTCACACCCATCACTTCCCACATCTTTTTATACCATTCAGCCACGCAGCCATTCCCTTCCATTAATTGTTTTCATATTCTAACATCCTCTTATATTTCTATACACATCAACTGAAGAAGAAATCCCTTAAAACCTCTGATTTTTTTTTATTACAGCCTGTCATACTTGCTGCCAGAAAATTGTCCATCACTTATTTACTTGGTTCCAAGCATTAGAATATATCTTTATTCATCATATACCATGCGGTTGGCCTGGGAATACTTCTCTTGAAGTTTTGACTTGTAAATCTGAAGAATTCATGACTGCGGCCAGGACTATGGGTATGAGTTTTTGTTTCTGTTGAAGGCCATCATTATATCTCATGCTGAAAATTCAATGCTAGTTGCTGACTACCTTGGTTCTGCATTGGGATTGTTTTCTTGCCTATATGCTGTTGAAGATTAACATATATCCTTGAGAAGGAGGTTGTGCGCTGAAACCTTGCATACTAAGTGCTTGAGAAAACTTCCAAGAGAAAGATTAATTTAAGAGTTTGGTTTTCTATTGTTGGCTGATTAAAGGTTGATTTGGGAAAGTATTCTACAAGGTGTTTACTGAGGGGAGGTATCTTCTAAACCCTACACATCTAATAGAAGTTGCTGCCCAGATTTTACAAAATAAAGTGTTTGATAAATTGCTTGAATGAGGGCTGCATTGATTCATGATCGAGTTTAGTGGATTGTATTAAATTTTGGGGTTGTTCTGTGACTTGTGCTGCATCAATTTTGGTATCAGAGCTAGGTTCCCATTGGTTCTACTCCATTGGGGTTCCTGTGAAGTGTTGCTGTTCAGCCTAATAGAGTGCTGGTTTGTTCTGAGACTTGAGAGCTCCTCATATAAAGTTTGTGTTCAAGTGTTTACCAATCAATACAAGCACTGTTTGCTGCCTGAAGTTAAAGTACATACAAGAGGGATGATTTTCTGTTTTTGGAATCAGTGACTGTTGTTGAATCCTGGGTGTTATCACCATGCTCGAGACCATCAGATTTAACATAATACCCTGCTGAGTTAGTCATTGGCAACATCTGTGTGATCTTCTTTGAAGATTGAATGATTAAACTTGAAGATATCTATTGGTGGGAGCCTGCTGTAGTCTTAATGGTGTATCTTGAGTGAGATTTTTGATATTTCATTCAACTGCTCACTGTCTTCACTTTTGAAGGTAAGAGTTATTACCCAGAATACTGGCAGCAGTATGGACTGACCTCTTAGCACAATTATCAGCTGTTACCATATATCTGAAGCCTTCCCGATCAGAACTCTGTTTCGAGTATTTTTATCAGGCCTATAATAGTCATGTTTGACACTTTGCTCTGAATACTTAGCCTTCATGACCATCTTATAAACCTGCTGTCCAGTATCTTAATTAGACCCCACCAGCAAGCTTACACTTAACTGTATCTCTTTCCGTATATAGTCAGTGACTTGAACTTCAAAATCCTATTTACCTTGCTGCTGTTACAGTGACCCAAATCCATTCAGGCCAGATTGGACATTCTTAAGCCTATCTGTTCGATCCCCCATAAACCTTCCTAAGTACCCTGCTATTATTTCCAGAAGAGATCCTATTTAATCCCTAATGCCCACCTGCTGTTTGAGGACTATCCTGAGGCAAATTTTAAACCCATTACCCTCACCTAAAGTACGTTGCTGATATATATCCTTTTGTCTGATTGTTTACACTGAAAGGGTCTATTAACAATGACTGTGTGTGACGTCCTCAGGGTTCTAATTGTGTGATAATTCATCTCTTTAAGTGTGAGCTTGTGTTTTATTGCGAGACCTCTTACAGACATTAAACCCTGTTCAAGTTTAGTTTTTGATACCCACTTGTAAGTTGTAACACTACTTATAGCATTGCTCTAGCCTGTGTATTCTATCCTACACATGTCCTAGTTCTTTGGCCTATAATCAGCAAGTTTACCTGTGTTGGTTCATCATCTTAACTAGTGGATTATAAGTGGTAATCAGTTGGATTGATCAAAGGTGAAGATTGTTCTTAGGTACATCTGACAGGAGCTACAGTGTGACTTTAAAGCTTATTATGGTAATTAGACACATTACAGCGATTTGAATGCCATGAATATTTTGTATTGATTTATGGGCTATTTGATATCTAGAGACTTCTACTTGATGCAATGGGATTTACAGTTAAGTACCTTTTTACTTTCCCCCATGAAAAGTGTATTGTGGTCATACTTACTGACCAATATGAGGGTAATTACATTTCATATAACATGACGGAAAGGCTTTCGACGCATCCTAAGGCGGAAAGATTTTGTTTTCATAAATATGGATACTTTATTATTCAGTTTGAGAGTGAGAAATGCAGTGATAGTGCAGAGTACTATTTGCGTGAAGGCATTTTTGAAGGTTATCAAGTGATCCTAGGAAAGAAGTGGTTAGATGAGAAGAATGTTACATTCAACCATGTATTTAATATTCTTCGGATTTATGATTGGAGAATATATTATCAAATTTCAATCATACATGTTGATGTGGGACTGCCTATTTCAGACTAGTCAGATCAGAACAAGCACGATGATGCTATAAAAATGGTAGATAAATTGTCTTCCCTATTTGACTCAATTGATGAATGATTTCAGGAGATCCAGGACATACTTGACAGGCTTAGCCAACTTTCTCCCCAATTGAAGAGTGTAAGGATGGAGGACTTTGAGTCTGAGGTTAGAATACATTTAATGGAGATACAGAGTGCAATTGAGGAACCTAAGGTAGAAGTTCAATAATGTGAAGCCAAGATTACAAAGGAAGACAATAATGTAGAAAAGACCAAGGTAGTTAGTGATGAGCAGTCTAATGAGCTATCAGAATCTACAAATTCATGCCTCTTTGCTGCCCCGGTTTGTAATCCACAATTGGATGATGCCCCAGTTCCTGTTTCGACTGAGATCCAGATCACCCCTACATATGTCCATGTTCTTAACTCTATAGTGATACCAGAAACTGCAACTCCAGTCCAGATTCAAAAGGATGAGTACTATGAGGTGGATCCGTAATCGGTTACTTCTTAGGAGACCGTTGCCTACTCTAGAATCTTTCTTCCGTTAGACATCCATAAGAAGACAGGTTTGAATCATAATATAATTATCGGCGGCTATGGTTCATGGTTGATTAGTGCGAATTCTCTGAGCATGATGATTATCTCCCTTTATAAAACTCGAGGTCGAGTTTTTTTCGAACAAGAGGGGTTTGATGAGGACATGAAGGTAAAGTGGGGCCCACACAAGACCTTGGTGGGGTCCACGCATGGAAAGGAGAATGGAGGCAAGCATAGGAGATGAAATGAAAGATTTATAGAGGATTTAGTAGAGCATAGGAGGTTCTATAAGCTTTTATAGATAATTTTTATTGTTTAGTAGATTTAGGACTTAAATGTCATTTTTATTTTTATACTGGGTTTTTTTTTAGAATAAGGAAAGTGAGCCTATTAGAAGGCTTAGTCGACCAAGAGAAAAGGGGAACACGAATTGAAGGTTGTTATTTTCTTTTCTTTTCTATTTTCTATGTATTCCAAAGAGGGAAAATACCCTAACCGGGGGTTTATAAGGAGGGAAACCCTCTTTGGTCAAAAACAAGACTTCGAAGAATTTTAAAAAAAAACTTTGGAAGCTTGAAGCTCTCTCTACTAGCTGCTACTTTGCATGCTTTTTTTTTTTCTTTTTGAAGAAGGTAATGTAATATATTAAAACCATAACCAACAAAGCATGAGAAATGCTAACAACTAGGCACTGAAGCAGCCTAAATACAAGAAGACTGGAGAAAGATTACAAAATGAAACGGTCCCAATCAAATACCCATGAGTGGAACGCTAGCCCCTCCTGAGCAATAAATAACCAATCATATAATCTGGCCAAAATAGCATCAATAACATGGAGAAGAACACAACATTTATCCTCAAACACCCGCCCATTCCTCTCCTCCCAAACCACCTAACAAATAGCAGGCGGAATCAAAAGCCACATCCACCTCCCTAGAGCCGATCCATTATATTGGGCCTGCCAACAAGATAGGAGGGACCTAACCAATGTTGGTTGGGACCTAACCAATGTTGGTTGGGCCCACCCCACTCCAAAACGACCCAGAAAAAAAAAAAAAAAACGCCAAATGTGGGAAACCCACGAGCAATGAATGAAAAGGTGACCTGACGATTCTGCATCCGATTTGCACATGCTACACCAATTCGGAATTATCAAACCCCTAACCAACAAATTGTCAATTGTAGGAACTAGGAACCCTGTCCCGCCACAACTCCCACAAAAAGAACGAGACCTTCAACGAATGAGATTGTTCCATACACACTTCCCCGGAAAGGAAGAACTAGTCGGGGGGCACAAGGCACTATACATAGTTTTAACTGAGAACCCTTTCTCTACATCTAAGCTCCAAACACAGACATCCTGGGGATCAATATTCCTTAGCTCATAACCTTCCAGCACCTCCAAAAGCCGGCCCATCTCCCCGATCTCCCAGTCGTTCAGGTTTTTACAAGGTTGAATATTTCAAGAACAGAATAACCTGGATCTTATCCAATGGGCCTTCACCAAACCCCATTTATCTTCTGCCAGATTATAACAAGAGGGGAACTGGACACGCAAAGGCTCCCTCGCACACCACACATCCTGCCAAAACCTCACCCTTTCCCCATTGTGGACTTTGAAGCTTAAGAACCTTCGGAATTGCTTGAACCCTTTATAAATATTCTTCCACACTCCACACCCTACTGCCCCCACGTACATCTGGATGCCCATCCCACATCCTCTTCACCATATCCCTATCTCTAAATCTATCTTCTTCTTCATCTTCTTCTTTTCTGGTTTTCTTGATCTACCACAGTTTCCCACAGTCCACCAACAACCTTTTACATCACCTTCTTCATCCCACAATCTTCCCCATTCATATTTTCTATCTCATATATCATCCCTAACCTCCGTAACTTGCTGCCCCTTTAGAAACCCATTAAAAGAAACCCATAATTCCATTCTTGAAAATCAAGAATCTGCCCAGAAAAATTTTCCAGCAATTCCTTTTGGGTTCTTTTTGTTTTTTTGGATAGAAGAACCTACTCTATTTGCCTACAGATGATATAGAAGACAGTTCCTTGAAGTTTTGCTTGATCAAAATTTCGATTCCCATGTATATACCTGTACGGTCAGTCTGGGTTTATACCCTTTGATACCATTTAAAAGAAACCTATTTTCTTACCCCAGATTATGCAAAAGTACACCTGTATCATCTTCAGTCAACTTGGGCAGATTTCTTTGTTTGAAATTTGAAGAAAAAAATCAGAGTTTTACTTGGAGTTTCTGATATGGAAATTTTGAAGCCAGCATTTGTGTCACCGAAAATGGGCTTGATTGGAGACAACAATACAAAGGTGAATAATAGCAGGGAGACCTCATCTTGTATGTTTTAAAATGGACTAGGCAGTGCATGAGCAAGATGCTCTCTTCATATTAGAACTTGGATTTTAGGAACTGGAGGGTGTCCTTGAGGCGATTGATGCCTGTATCATATACCACACCTAGAAAACCAAGCAATCATCCTGTCCCGCTCTTCTCTTCTTCCATTACACGGAATCAAAGCAAATGCACAGTTGCCACCATGGCTGCAACAGACGGAAAACTGGCCACAGTTTCTTTGGCAATTTCTTCTCCTTTTCTGGTTGGAAATTGAAACCCAAAGCATATGTAACATCCTCAGATCTCCAACCCGCTTTTCTGAGTGGATTGAAGAACCTGCCAGCCTTCAAGAGTAGAGCATCCAAGACCGCTTGGCTGAACAATTTCCATAATGTCCGAATCGTCCCATCTGCCTTTTCTCAAAACCAATAGCCTGAGCTCGTAGAGAGACTGAGAAGCAGCAGGAACGATGGCCTAAGTCTGAGACATGGCGCAAGTCCATTGAGAAAGCAAAACCATCTCCATCCAATGCTCCAGGGGTGCGGTTTGGAAAGCAGCCAGTGCCTTGGAGCTTGCACAAACATTCTCTAGGTCAATCTAGGATGCAGACACCGCTGATTGATTCTCCAGCTAGAGGACTCATCCTAGCCAGAGGCAGATACCTTTTTCACAACTGACATTTACAAATACTTGAGAGATTTTGAGAGAATTTGAGGTTGGGAGAGAGTTTTCTCCATGTATGGAGGCTGGGACTGAAATCAATGACTGTTCAATAAAAGAAAAAAAAAACCATTATAGATTGTTGTCTTGCTTATGTAATGATTTCTAGGTGTGTATTGATCCTTATTTACATCATGTTATGAAGTTTCATCTTAAATCTTCAAAGCTTCCATAAGGTTTTCATAAGTTACATGATTTTTACAATGTTTCCAAGGACTTCCATAAACTTCCACAAATTAATTCCACTTTCATGGGGACCAAAGTTTACACCAAAACTGAAGTTTAAAACCTTGTTTAGAAGAAACTTAAGCATTTGAGAGGTGGATACAGTCCAATTGCTCCTTGCTTGACTTGACTTTGGAGGCTCAATTTAGAAGTGGAGCAATGATATAAGGATATGCTTGTGGATCTCGGAGGTGCTTTCTTAGTTGAGTTCTTCTTCTCTTCCTTGGGCCACCGAGAGACTTGTTTCCAGTCAGTGTCATTTGGAGACCTATTGTTTCCTCAGTATAGTGGACCATTTGATCAGCCAAGGCAGGTTAATGGTAAACACATGCATGTTGTTCAATAGAGGACTATCCCTTAACTAATTCCTGTCACAAAATTTTCAAAGTCTCACATACGTGTGATCTGGCTTCCTTCTTTTTTCTCATGAGAAAATCTGACTACATTGAAAACACCACCTACAACCCAAGGTTAATTCCACCCTGTTTGACTAATCTTAAGTTCTTCCAAAAACTCAGCCCTGTTTCCTTGGGGTGATGGCCATGGGATTTCTGATTGAATCCACTCAAAATTTTACTCCTACTTCTTGAATAAGATAAATACTGAGAAGTTTCCTATTTCTACATCCAGCTTCTAAATCATCATTGGATTCCAAGCCACGAGGATGGCTCTTGTGGATCTCAAAATTGGAAATGCTGACCAATCATAAAGGAAACCTCGACACATGCTCCTAACCAACCTCACATTTCCCCCCTTGGAAAATCACCACATCTGGACTATATTTTAGCATGAAAGCCTTTACCATTCTCCTTTTATTTTTGCCTCCCAACCTTCTAACATAGTACATTCCAGGACAGTATCTTCATTTTTATCACTTGTCATGATTTCCCTTTTCGATCTCTTAACCCTCTTTTACCTTTTAACTTCTCCACCACCCTTCATTTCCTAGACTAGGTTTTTCAGCTCCCTTTGATGTGGATATAATTAAGAGGTTGATGTATGTGCCACCCCACAAGAGGATCAAGTTCAAGTTGTAAGTGTAACATGGGTTACATTAGAGTCTTACGGGTGGGACAATAATGTAATAAGGCTTTTTGTGCCAAGGGTAGTTTAGGCTTTCTTTTATGTAAGAGGGCTAAAAGCTAAGGGCAATTAGGGGTTTTTGTGTGCTGGTCGACCACTAGTGTATTTTCTCATTTAATGGGCTTCCAAAGTCAACAATATGGGCCCCACAACAGCCACTGGGTTTTCAAGTCTTTAGTATTAAATTTTTGGAAACGTAGTTTTTAGTAGTCCTAGTTTTGAGCAAGTCATGTGTCTTGAGTTGGGATTCGTTAGAAGTTTCTATTTTTGGCATATTACTAAATATTTGAGTTTTGTAAGCCTATTTAATGGGGCATCACACGACTGGAAATTTACTGAAGATGAATTAAAGAATTTTGTGTTGGGTTTATCCTTGTGGGTGTCGTATTCCTCTATCCCCTCCCCATTTCTTTGGGTGTAGCAGTGGGTTCCCCTACTCTATCCCCTTCTTCTTCCCTTCTCTTGGTGCAGCCGATGGCTCCCTTAGGGTTTACCCTAGCTCTTCTTTTTCTTCTATCTTCTATTCTCTTCTTCTCTTTTCCATATCTCACTGCCATATCTCTTTACTGTCAATTCTCCATTTTTTGAAGAACCAAGTGTTGAAATCAGAAACTTAAAGATCACAAGAAGTTTTCTGGAGCATATTAAAGCCCTATCGCACCTCTGCATTCAAGGTAATCAGTGCTAGTTTTATCAGGGTTTTCTTATTAATTCCAAGTGTAACTGGATTCTAATAAGTCCCATTTGAAATTGCGTGCTGAGACCATAATTAACAGTGATTATTCTTGGACGGACTTTACTTTTAAGATTAGAATTATGGGTGCTTAAACAGTGCAAATC
>JAOXJP010229689.1:0-10906 GCA_025762735.1 Platanus orientalis | reverse complement strand
ATTAATCAACGTATCCAATTACTCAAAACCATCATATCCTAAAAGATAAAAAAAAAAAAAAAAAAAAAGGTGAATAAAATGTTGAAATCAACCATTAAATAATCATTGGAAGGGATTATGAAATATGCCCCATACAATCAATGTATAGTGTTCTTAGAAAAAAACTTGTATGAACCCCTTACATCAAAAAATAAAAATAAAAATAAAAATATATTAATAAAATTTCTAAGAAGGGATTACTCCATACTTGTCATTGGTTATTAATTCTTGGATGTAGAGAAATAAAAGAAGATAGAGAATAAGAAGGAAACAGAGAGAGAGAGAGAGAGAGAGAGAGAGAGAGAGAGAGAGAGAGAGAAAATAAAAGAGGGAGAAAAAAATCATTTACTTATTCACTCTTTACCTTCGCCATTCACCATCATTGAAATCTCAACCGGCCAACCTCCTTTGTCTCTTTTACATCCCTCTCCTCTCAATTATCTATATCATACTCTCCTTCAATTATTAGGGTTTTTTATTTTCCTTTTTATATCATGAGATATAATGCACTTAATAATATATTTATTAGAACACTCCCATTTTAACTCTTAGTTACCAAAATACCCATACTAGATACTAAATGATTACTTTTGGTGTAATATATCATCAACAACACACACACACACACACACACACAACCTTTATAACTCATATCCCAAATCTAAAAAACTAAAAAAATGATTAATTCAGTCCTATAAGCTTATGCACTATTCTCTATTAAATAATCCTTAAAACTTTAGCCAATAGTAATCTCTTCAAACTAAAGTACTTTTGTAAGAAGAAGACAAATATCTGACAATATAATCATTACTCCTAGGGATTTAAAGCATTTTAAGAAAGGTAAATCCTACAAGCATTTTATGGCAATCAATCTTGAGATGAGCAAAGCCTATCATAGAGTGGAAAGAGACTTTATTATGGATATAATGCAAAAGATGGAGTTTAGTGAGAAGTGGATACAATGGATTATGTAATATATCTCTTTTGTCTCTTATAGAATCCTTATGAATGGCTACCCAAGGTTGGCTTTTAAAGCTTCTAGGGATCTACAACAAGGAGACTTGAACTTTTCATTCATCTTCCTTTTTTGTATATATGAAAGGTTCCTCAGCCTGCTTAAACAAGAAATAAGAGGAAACAAAAAAGTGGGTATTAAAATGAGAATGTGAGTTGGGTTATTTCTCATCTATTGTTTATTGATGATTGTTATGTCTTCGGTAAAACTAATGCGTACGTAGCCATTAAGTTGCTAGAGTTCTTCCAATCCTTAAAGAAGCTTTAAGGTAGACCATAAATAATGGCAAGTCCAATGTTAAATTTAGTCCTCACATCTTTAGAAAATTTCAAAGAATCTTATTATAAGGATCCAAACCAAATTATATATGTATTTACATATGCTTATACGTGATACAAACCACATGTGGACACATGGCACTTTAAGTTCTTTAGTTGATTTTTTCTTTTGAAATTTTCAACTAAGGCACCAAAGTGTAAATATAAAAACTTTGATGACCTTATTGTTATAAGTTTGCTTAAATGACCTAATGGCTTAGAAACATGAAAAAAACGACTATTTAGTAAAAAGACTAATAGGATGCATTGAGGAGAAAATAACAAAACTTTAGAGACTAAATGGTAATTTATGAAATTTAAATTATATAGCACCCAAGAATCTCATTTGGCTACCTTCTGAGATTTGGTTAGCTTGGGAGAAACCGAGGACTTGAGCAGAATACAACAACAACAACAAACAGCCTTATCCCAACTATTTGGGGTTGGCGGCTTGAGCAGAATGAAAGAGGAAAAAGAGGGAGCGGTTGAAGGGGATTCAGGCTGCTCACTTTATGGGAACCTTGCCAAATAGGTAGGTGGTTCTACCTTCTTCTGTTTATAGTTAGGGTTCTTAAGTTTTAGAGAAAAACTTCCTCTATGTAATTTTTTATTGGACTTGAATCTAAACTACAACAAATGAATGGTGATTTAGTGTGTTTCAGAGTAATGTTTGAATTCCTTGAAAGATGCATTTGCAAAGTTATTGGTATTGTACCGATTAAATGATCTTGTAATTTCTAAGTTGAATGAAAAGCCAACAAAAACTACTAAATATTGTTTGAATCAACGAAACAAATGTAATATTATGTTTTTAGAATGGAATAGGACTATATTACATGTTTTTCTATTTATATAAATGTTTTTTTTTTATGGTTCTAAAGGCTATAAACTAATGCAGAAGATTGAGAAAACGAAGTTGGGAAAATTTTGTGTTCGAATGAGAAACCATACGGTTGTTACCACTATCACAACCACATGGTTACTACTGGTCAGACCTTGTAGTTACCACTGCTACAACAATGTGGTTAATACTGTTCAAACCGTACAGTTATCACTCCCATAACTGCACGGTTACCAATCTTGCAACCATGCAGCTACCATTAGTGAGGCTGCCCAGTTATTACTGCTATGACAATCAATTGTTATCACTATTGTAACCGCCTTGTTACCACTAGTACAACTGCACATCTAAATTCAAGATTGACAATCATTTTTGGGGGAGCATTGCAAGGCATGTAGATTCTTGTGTTAGGCCATTTAGAACTCTACTGGACAGCCCACATGGTGGGTGTATATGGTTAAAAAACTTTGTCCTGCATAACGTCCAAGTTGAACTTTACTTAATATAAGTGAAGAGCCATTAAACTCTATGGTAATACCTGTGGTTACTAATGATGAAATGAGATACATGTCCATACCTTTTGAGATGCTATGACATATGCATATCATATTATTATTGAGATATGATAGTGGTATGCCAAGTTCAACTTGGACGTTATGCATGTGAACTATATGGGGATATGTAGACCACCATACAATAGTATGCTTATGATGTGTGTGGTTAAAAATATATTGGCAAACCAACCATACTTATGGGAATAGGACGAACGGACTAAGAGTCCAAAAAATGTGTTCATGGAAATAGTCCAAAGACTACCATAGTACCAATGGGTACTGAGGACATAATGTGATATCTAATGTACTTGGGATGTTATGATATAGCTTGCTTGTGAGAGCAAGAATGAAGATTGTTGGTCCAAGGGGTGTTTTCCCATGGGATGAATTCTTAGACTAATCATTCTTTGGAGATTTCAGTCGACACTGTAGGTAGTCGACAGTGGTACTGTCATCTTTATTCTATATATGAGTGTACAACTAGTCTAGATGACTCTGAGTTCTAGTTTTCTTACCTATCTACACTGTGGATATTGGTTATGTTGTACTTTAGTTGTGGTTAAATTTTATCATCCTATGAATGAATGCACTATGAGATGATAGTTTAGTATTGAGATGGATTGTTTTGAGATTATACATACTATTGATGATTCGGTAATTTTATTTATTTTGACCTATGTGTATGTCTATTTATTGTTGTGATACTTTCTTGTTATGAATCTTAGTGTTCAACCTTAGATATAGGGAGAAAAAACATTGAGAAGGGATTCACATCCCCAACTATTTCACCTCAAGATCCATGATATATGATTTTTGGGATTTGGGGCATGACACTTATGTATAACATATTTATGCTTCAAGTATATACCTAGGTCTGCCATCTAGTATAAGAAGGGATGGTGTAATCTTTTCTCTTATATTGAGGAAAGAGTGACGAAGAAGATTAATGATTGGAAGAAGAAATTGCTTTCCCAAGCAGAAAAGGAAACTCTTCTAAAATGTATAGTGAATTCTATTTCATCTTACACTATATGAGTTTTTTTTTTACTCCCTAAGAAAGTTTATAATGCAATGGGGTTTTAATAGGGAACATAAGAAGATCAGTTGTTTGAGCTGACAAATTATTAGGTGTAACAAAGGTAATGGGGCCTTAGGTTTATGATTCCTGATAATAGCTTAAAATTGTAGTATTGTCATAGTTTGATTTGGCATTATCACATCTATTTTGCATTTATTTATGCATTTTACACATAGATATATGAGATTTCTCAATATTTATTCTTATGCTTAAAATGGTGTATTAATACATATTTTATTTTGTAGGAAGTTTAAAATCAACTAGAAAATCCAAATCTAAGAGAAGAAACCCGCAGCTCCAAATTTGGAAAGAAATTTAGATAGAGAAATTTGAGTCAGCTGCAGTATTTTGGTCATAACTTTCTACTCCGATATCAGATTGAGGTGAAATACGCGACAACTTTGCTTCTTAATTCTAAAGCTCGACAACTTTGCATTTCATGAAGGAGAGCAAATTCAGACGTTTTCTAGGTCAAAATCGAGTTGGAAGTTGACCCAAATGTTAGTGACAGGATTTGAAAGATTCATTCTCCAATTTTTCTTGTTTTTCCCTTTTATGTAGAAACCCTAAAAACATATAAAACGGAGTAAGGGGCTATACTTGGAGATATCTTTATCTTCTCTCTTAACTTTTCTCCCTCCTCTTTAGGTTTTTATTTCTTTTAAATTATGAGTTTCTAAATCTTTTGCTAAGTCTAGGAGTGAAGCCGCAACATTTCTTTGGTATTTGCTATATGATTTTATTTTGTTTTAATGTAAGTTTTTTTATATCTATGATTGAATTTATTATTTAGAAAAATATGTGTTCTGTATAATTCTTTGATTTATCGTTAATTCCAGGTACAGTGAATGCTTAGAATTCCCTGCAAATCAAATCACTAGTTTTGTCCTGTATCAAGTCAACCAATTTTATGAATTCATCTTTTGAGAATTTCTTTTGATAAAATAATTTATTCATCATCCGATTGGAATCATCCTTTGTATGTATCTCAATTGAGTTATAAATTTGAATTGTTGGCAAGAACTATAGATTTGTTGTGAGCGGATCTCTGAACCTTAGTATTTACAAAATAGTATTTTCAACAAAAATCAAATTTTCGAGATCAAGACCTTACAACTAATTCTATTCATTCTACTTTTACCATGAATATTTCCTTAAAAGCACCCATTCCCTGTGGATCGACCTCGGACTCATCAAGTAAATATTACTTCGCGACATCCTGCACTTGGGAATATTATAAAATTGCATCACATCTCCTCACTAGTAGACCCAAAAATGATATCATCTACAAATATATATGGACAATGAGTATGTAACCATTTTGCTTGTTAATGAAGAGTGTTTTGACCACACTTCCTTAATCAAAATGGTGACCAAGAAGGAATCTAGTGAGTCTCTCATACCAAGCTCTTGGAGTTTGCTTGAGACCATAAAGTGTCTTCTTGTGTTTGTATACGTAGTTCGGCAAGTGAGGGTCCACAAATCCCTCAAGTTGCTCGACATATACTTCTTGGAGAATTCCATTAAGGAATGTACTCTTGACGTTCATTTGATATAATTTAAATTTCAAATGTCATACTATGGACAAGAGGATCCTAATGGATTCCAACCTCGCAACTGGGGGAAATGTCTCCTTAAAATCAATGCCTTCTGAAATTGCTCTAAAGTAATCCTAGAGGGGGGGACTGAATAAGATTTCTCAATTAGTTTATCCCTTCGTCAATTTTATATTGTGATTGATTTTAATTCCATTTAAGCCTAGCCCAATTGTGTGTGTGTGTGCCCAATGAGTCTATTCAAGTATTATGTCAAATAGGTGTTATGCAAGTGTAGTAGAGAACATTCAAATAAAGAGAAAAACAATCACACATACAAACCACAATAAGAGATTTATAGTAATTCGGTACTCGGGCCTATGTCCACTCTTCTAAAACTCACTACCAAGCTTAGGTATATTTCATTGAGGTACTATTATAACCTAAGTCAATATACAAACATATGCTCACAAACAGGCTAAACAACAACACTCGGTGTCTCTAGTAAGTGTGTACTACTTATGGTGTCTCCGACAGAAGCAAAGCAATTATAATAATGACTATGAATGAAAATGAATTCAAAGTCAATCAAATATTACCATAAGTTGGTTGATGTCGCTAGTTGCACAAAGTAGGGTGCTCCTTGTTAAGCTAGTTTGTTTTAGCTACTCACAACCTCCAAGTACTTGGTTCTAATGCTCCTTGAGCTCAGCCTAATGTGAGTTTCCTCTAGGGAAGGAACTCACCACAACTTCTCCTTAATAATAGTAGAATGATATTCAAGAGGAGAGAAAGATAAAGAGAATCTACTGAAGTATGTTAGCTACTCAAGCTCAAAACCAATGGGCAATGGTATTTTTCACAGGAGAGGATGCTCTTAATAGAGTGCTTATGAGCTCTCTCTAAAACAACTTGAAGTGTTGGAAATTGTTTACCCTAAAAGGAAAAAATTTCTTTTATAGGGTTAAGGAGCACCCATGGCCTTTGGATTGGACTATTTTATACAGGACAATATTTTGGAGCCTTGGATTTGAAAAACGGAGTTCAAATTTTGAAAAACTCATTGAAATTTGTGTGTAAAAATGTTTTAAAATTGCACTCATAATCGAAATATTTCGTCCGCCTCTTGTTTTATTCACATACAAACCTTGTCCCAGAAATACCTCCGTAATTGATTGCTTGATCCGCAATCGAATAGGCTGTAATCGATTGCATGATCTACAATCGATTTAGGTGTAATCAATTGTGGATTAGGCAACCGATTGAGACTGTGATTCAGAACATTTTTTGCTCAAAATCCTTGAAGTGGGGTTTCCATACTCTCTACCATAGGAGTACCCAAGCTCCATAGGACCCTTTCCTTTTCCTCTCCTATTACTTTATCCATGACCTTGGGAAAACCAAAATGGTTTCCCTAAATGGTGCACAATCCCATAGAACTTCGAAGGTACTCAAACCGTTTGGAATCAAGAGGTTTTGTTAAGATATCTACAGTTTATCTTCGGTCTTGACATAGTCTATGGACACTACATTTTCTTTCACCAATTAGCGGATGAAATGGTGTCTAATGTCAATGTGTTTTATCCTAAAATGTTGGATATAATTCTTAGAGATGTCAATGGTACTCTTGTTGTCTACGAATAAACTCATGGTGTCTTGTTCTAACTCGTAGTCTCTTAGCATTTGCTTTATCCATAAGAGTTGGGTGCATCCACTACAGACTACAATATATTCAATCTCGACAGTTGACAATGAGATGTAGTTTTATTTCCTGCTATGCCAAGAAACAAGACTATTGTCTATGTAGAAACAATCTTCACTTGTGCTTTTGTGATCCTCCACATCGCCAGCCCAGTCAGCATTTGAGTACCCCACAATCTTAGATGTGGTGTCAAATGGGTACCACAACCTAAACTTTGTAATCCCATGGACGTAATAGATAATCCTCTTAGCTACCTTATGATGTGATTCTTTAGGGGCAGCTTGATACCTAGCACATGCACCTACACTAAAGGCTATGTTTGTTCTACTCCCAGTTAAGTAGAACAAACTCCCAATTATGTTCTTATAGTAGTTGGAGTCAGCCTTGGCCCCCTCAAGGTCTTTAATGATCTTGTCACTTGTGTTAATTGAGGTGCTAGCTGGTTTAGATTTTTGTAATCCAAACTTGGAGACAATATCTTTTGCAAACTTAGTTTGGTTAAAAAAGATGTCATCATTTATTTATTTCATCTGAAGACCCAAGAAGAACCTTATTTTTCATTCCATACTCATCTTAAGTTCTGATTTCATTGTTTAGGCAAAACCATGAGACATTTCCTCACTAGTAGAAAATGATATCATCTATATATTTTTTTGCTATGAGTATGTGATTATTTTGCTTCTTGATGAAGAGTGTTTTGTGAAATTGCTAAGTGCCTAATCCTAGAGGGGGTGAATAGGATTTAATTAGATTTTTAATTCTTTTTATTTCCTTTAACCCCAATCTTAATTAGGTGAGTTAGTGATGTTCAAGTTTAATTTAACTCAATGTGCTTGGTGCTCAAATGGTAATGATTGCAAGTATATAAATATAAAGAACAATCACATAAAGATCACACACCACAACATAAGAATTTATAGTGGTTTGGCCACACCGGGGCCTACATCCACTTTAACTACTCAATTTTATTAATCAATCTTTTACAAAGATTACAAGGTATTGAGATAACATTTTTAAGTCTCGTACTTGGTGTCTTCGGCAAGCACGGCCTTGGTTGTCTCCCAGTCAAGGTCTTACAATTCATCACATGGGTCTCTGACCATTGACACAAGGGTAAGGTATATGTACACACCTTAAACTACGTGCCTGGTGTCTTCGACAAGCACGACCTTGGTTGTCTCCTAGCCAAAGACTTACTCTTTATCACATGGCGTCTCCGACCATTGACTCAAGGGATCAATGGTATAAATATCAAGTTAGTTCTCAATAACCGAATATGGTAGTTTAGGTCCAAGTATGAGAATCAATGTCCTAATGTATATAGTGGCTCACAATAGCCAAATATGTCAATATGGTCAAGTGTGGGAATCAAGGTCCCAATGTAGAGAATGGCTCTCACTAGCCAAGTATACCAATATGTTCACCAAGGGAAACTAAGTCCCAATGTGGAGAGTGGCTCTCATTAGCCAAATATACTAATATAATGGTTTCTACTGCCGTACAAGGGGGGTGTGTGTGAGTGCCTCTAGAGAAGGCAAGTAAACAAGTACTCACATAACCGAGCAAGCCTTTATATAAGCAAATATAAGTGAAGGCCAAGAGGGGCAATATCTCAAGTAAGGGAACTAATATCCTAATGTAGAGAATGACTCTCAACTAGCCAAATACAACAAGTGCATGGTCTCTACTCAATACCAAGGGAGTGTGTGAATTCCTGTAATGAAGGCAAGTATGCAAGTAAATCACATAACTAGGTATGGCCTCTAGAATAAGCAAATATAAGTGTGGCTCATAAGGGTTTCATCTCTTGGAATGGTTTTCCAATGATTCACATATAGAGTAGTGGTATAGATATACAATAAGTAAAAACTAGTGACAAACTACCTACAATGTAAACAAACTCTAAATTATAAGCAAAAGCTTCACCTCAATCTTTTAGGTTGGGAGTTTGTATGCTTGGAGATGTAGGAGCACCGTCCTTGATATTCCTCCTCTCTTCCCTTACAAAGGAACCCTCACCTATGGCCACAAGAGAGAGACGACATTTCCCTTGTTCTCCTTTGGAAGCTTGAAAGCTTGAATGAAAGTTTAGAGAAAGTGGAGCTTGTAGAGTTCTTCTTCTTGCCCAAAAACCCTTTTCTTTCCCCTTTTCTAATCCCCTTGGAAACCCTTTTCTAAATCCCTTGAATCCTTAGGTTTAGGAGGAAAAAGTTGTCTTTTATAGTTGGGAGGAGAATCCATGACCTTAGGATAGGTATATGAAAATTAGAAAAGCATTTTGGGCCTTAGATGAACCAAAATGAGGTTCAAATTTCAAAAAAAATCATCTTGAATTTTGTGTCAAATTTTTTTCTAAAAATGCCCTCCAAACCGATTTAGCTGTTTGCAATCAGTTTGGGATCCCAAAACTCATATCGCAATCGGTTTAGGCTTATCGATTTAAGTTTCTGGACACTCAAAATCAATTACACTTTTTACAATTGATTTTGCAAAATCGATTGCAAAAGGTGAAATTAGTTTTGCTGTGATTTTTTACACTTTTTGATTTGGAAAGAGCTCCTCGAGCCGATTGTTTTAAGTACTCATGGATTTTGAGCGGACGTCAGGATCAAAAGATATGGTCATTTTAATTTGAGATGTCCATACTTATTACTTGACTCATTTTCCAATGAGGGGTTTTTGAGCAATTGCACCTAGGGTCATATATTGGTGTTAAAGCCTTTCTAGGATCAAACTTTGGTCTTTGGGGATCTCCTAGAGTAGTCACATAATACCCATTTGGTTTTATACCTGATTCACCTTTCAAAGATGATGACTTGACTCTTCTTTGGCACTTCTCTTTGGCTCTTCTTGGGTTATTTGCTTGTTAAGCCTTGGCTTGTAGCACTTGAACCTCTTTTTTGTCATGGTGATTGTCTCCACACTAGCCACTCACAGACTCACTCATTATACATAACATTCATAGCCTACCACCTAGACTTGGAATGAATTTGACAAATTACATAATGACTTAACAATCTCCTCCTTTGTCAATTTCATGACAAAACCCCAAAAAAAATAAGAATACAACAATCATTACATAAATGGACTCATAGTGTGGGGACCATATATAGATTTTAATGAAGCTTTATGGTCCTTGGGCTTGTCAATACCTATCATCCTACATCACAGAACTTATACCTATCTCATATGCCTTTTGAATATATAAACATAAGAAACATGAACTAAGTTATGGCATACATCAAAAAATAGTAATAACATGCTAAGAATGAAAGTATATGTGATCCAATGATATAATGACAAGCATGCATAATGACGTTAGGTTTTGTGCCAAGTTTTAGTGTTTACACTCCCCCTAAGTGTGTACTCCCCATAGTTTGACCTTTGTTATCAGACTCCCACTGCCTATGTATTCCCATATACATAGCACTCTAAGAACCAATACTCCTAAACTTACTCCCCCATAAGATAAGAATCTCTCCCCATATTTTCATGGTTTACTTCTTCCATTTTTTGTCATAAAAAGAGAAAGGCTGTAAGAAGCATTACATGAATCCAACATTCTAGTCTTCATACATTGTGCTTTGAGTCAAAAACCCTCAAATACAACCACAAAACAAACATCTTCCTCATGCCAATTAAAAGAGGTATGAGCAATATCAAAAGCAATTACATGAGATACAAGTAGGTGCTTTAAATTCAACAAATTTTATCTAAATTTTCAGTTGTGTGTTCTTTAGTTAGTAGCTGCTCCCCCTATTTGAGTGCTCTACTCCCTATGAACATGGTTGTAACTCCCCCTATATGTATAACGTGTCTCCCCTT